>VZRF01008470.1:1335947-1386189 GCA_013396875.1 Vireo altiloquus | reverse complement strand
GGCTGCCCCGGGCACGGCCCCGCGCGGCGGGGGCTGCGCTCGCCTCCTCCCCGGTCCCGGCTCTGCCCAGAGCCCCCGCCCGGCCCCCTCGGGGCTCTGCCCGCAGCCCCTGCCCGGCCCCACCGCGGGGCTCTGCCCGCAGCCCCTGCCCGGCCCCACCGCGGGGTGCGGCACGGTGAGCTGTCCGCGAAGCCCTGGTCCCACAGGGTCGGGTGTGGTGGAGGCGACCACCGCCACGGCGTCACCGAGCCTTGGGCGCTGCCAAAGGGCGAACGGAACCCCAACGTGCCGGCTGATTGCTGCCCGAGAGTAAATGGAAACGGGGTTTGTGCATGGGGAAATAATGAGGCTTTCGGTGAAAAGCTTAAACACGGCCTCCCGAGACAGGCGGTGAACGTCAAAAAGTGACGTGACTTGCTGTGAAGTCAGGAACGTGGAGATGTGTAATGCATGTCGGGGATAAAACTAAATATCTTTAGCAGCCATGGTGCAGGTCAAGCGTGGGAAGAACCAGCTTCCAAAGGGACCACGTTTTGTTCTGTGCTTTGGAAATGCTGCACGTGTGTCAGTCTTGGTTTTGGAACACGCAGCATTCAAATTCGAGGACTTTATCGTGTCCCATGTGGAGCAGAGAAGCAGGGATGCTTGACACGTTTTTCGTCTTTGGTATAAGAGCACAGACCACAGTGTGGCATTCCAAAAAAGAGAAAAGAGGTTGATAAGGGTGACAGGTTGGTTCTCTGTGTTTTCTATTGCAATCATTCATTTACTTGGTTTATTCTGTTCTTTCTTCCCAGGGAGTTTGGAATAAGCAGCTTCAGACAAACAGACGCCACTTAACCAAAACAATGTTTGCAGATTTGGACTATGATATTGAGGAAGATAAGCTGTGAGTATTTCACTTGTCTTTTCCTGGTGTTTCTAGCAATACAAATAGGCTTTGCAGCCAAGACCTGATGAGAGTTGATAAATTTACCTGTGCTGACACTGTGTGCTGAACATCAGACTTCCTGTTTGGTGCTGATTTCTTGCTCCCTCTGGAGACTGGGGATAAGGCATCACTGTGCTGGTGAGCAAAGGAGAATGTTTGTGTTGCTCTCCAGTGACTGCCCTGCATTTACCAAAGAGCACTTGATTTGCATCGCATTTATGCTGTGCAAGTTGTCCTCTCACTCCAGCACTAAGTGCAGATGAAATACTCTAAAGCGTGATAGTGTTTCTTCAGTACTTAGCAATGGCTACTCTCCACCTCTAATCTTTGCACGTAATCCCAAGAAAAAGGTAGCACAGAAGGTCTCCCTGCTGGCCCGTGCTGAGAGACTCTGTGGCAGAGGTGAAGGGATGAATTCAGATGTGCAGTGTCCACGATGTTTTCCATTTGTACTGACTCAGATACCAGAGTTGTTTCGTACACAGGAAGCTCTGCCTACACGTTCAGTTATTCCTTTCTCTTTGTAGGGGCATCCCCACTGTACCTGGGACAGTGACCCTGAAGAAGGACTCTCAGAACCTGATTGGGATCAGCATTGGGGGAGGAGCACAGTACTGTCCCTGTCTCTACATTGTCCAGGTGGGCACCTGGGGAAGAAAAATAAAACATCTTTTTAAAGCAGTGTTGGCCTGAGAGATGGGAGGTGTGGAGAGAGAGCCCTATGGTGTTTGTTTTTCTCAAAGTGGGAGATGACATCTCACTTTCCAGTGAAAAGATTTCCTTACTCTAGTACCTAGTAGGCCTGGAAGAATTAAATTAAGACTTCCGGAATTATCCTTCTCCTTTTGGAGCATGTTAGAATTCACAGGGGAACAGCATGACACTCTCAACATCAGGAAATCCTATGCTTGAGGAGGCACATCCTAGGGGCAAAAACTTCCTGAGGGAACAAGATGATCAGCCCACCTCTTGGTTTGGAAAGGGGGAAAACTGCAGCTTCACCATAGACAAAGTAAAAGTGAATTAGATAGGAGGAATGCAGTTGTTTGGTTTGTGCTCTCTCCTGATTCCAGACTGCTGTGCTCTGTCTTAGGTGTTTGATAACACTCCAGCAGCCTTAGACGGCACCGTGGCAGCTGGGGATGAAATCACAGGAGTCAACGGGAAGTCTGTCAAAGGGAAGACTAAGGTGGAGGTGGCCAAGATGATACAGATGGTAAAGGTGAGAGGTAGGAGGGGGCCACTGGAGCTTCTGGGTCATAGTTGGTAGCTTATTGTCCTTGGGTAAAGGGAGCCACTGCTGCCTGCTTCCAGCACAGCAGTTTTGGGTTTGCTCTTTCTGCAGGGAGAAGTGACAATACACTACAACAAACTTCAGGCTGACCCAAAGCAGGGCAAGTCTTTGGATATCGGTAAGACTGGTTTCTTTCTCCCTAGAGTGTTAAAATTATGTAGAGGTGAAAGATTGGTCCAAGCTAAAACCAAAGTAAAATTCTGTTTCCTTTCTTGCTCTTAATTCAGTCATTTTCAAATGGATACTGTCAAAGAGAGTTACAGGTTTAAAAAAAAATCCTTCCCTGACTTCTTGAAATAGTCTTGAAACTTATATCAAGACTTAACTGTTGTTGTGGGAGGCTTGTTTTTCTGTGATGTGTTTAGTATGGATGATGAATCTCAGCTACATAATAATTTAATTAATTTATTTTTAATACATGTGAGTTATGCTGACCTGTTTTTAGATGTACACAGAAGCGTGTCAATTGAACAGCATTGGTGGTGATTTCTAAGCTTGGAGAAGAGTGATGAAATACCTATCTACACTGAGTTTTGTACAAAAATAAATTTTATGGGAGAGAGGAGAGCCTTTATTGCTAAAACAAAGTGTTTGGTTTTGAACTAAGCCTACATAGCTGTCTCCTTTATATGATCTGCCTTTCTCACTTTCCAGCAAAATGTGTCCATTCTCTTTGCTCTCATTTCTTTTCGTGGTGATTATGGTGCTAATAAATTTACAGGAGTTCTGGAAAATCATGAATAGTGAGATGGATTTCTGAGGAAACAGAAGTGTGATTAGAATATGGTATTTTTCGGAACACTGGGGTTTCAGCTCAGTTCTTGGGATCTGCAGGCAAGTTTGCCTTTGAATAAAGGTGACTCACATCTGGTTCCAAAGAGGGCATAGGTGTCTTAGTAGTTTGCAGGGTATGACCACCAAAGATACAAATTCCATCAAGAGGTGATGAAAGGGTTTAACTAGGATTCAAGAGATAAAAGAAAGGAAAGGTACAACGCTGAGCATTAAGTCCTGATTGTCTCATCTCCTCATCTCCTGACTTCAGCTGAAGTTATACAGCAGATAGCATAAGCAAAGTTGAGTTCCAAATATCAAGATAGGTGCTTTGCTTCTAGGAAAGTGATTGATTGAAACACTCTGCCAAAATAATTGCTGGAGCTCTATTGATTTAAGTGTTTAGGATGTGAGACCAGAACAGATAGGCAAGTTAGAAGATGTGTTATGCATGGCTGGACCAGAGTGCCCTGTTTCTATGGCATTCTCTTTCTGCTTGCTGCCTCAATACTGAGTTAAGTGAAGTTCATCCAGTGCCTGGAAAACCAGTGACACGTGCTGGTGAGCTTTTTATGCCTGTGGAAGTGACCCTGATGCTGGTTTGTAACTCTCTTTTGGCCTTTAGTATTGAAGAAGGTAAAGCACCGACTGGTAGAGAACATGAGCTCGGGGACAGCGGATGCCCTGGGGTTAAGCCGAGCCATACTTTGCAATGGTAAGTATTGTCCAGGAGGACATTTTCCTAATGGAACACTTACTCTCCTGTATTTGCCTACTTTTATTGTTGCTTATTGGTTCACGTTCTTTCCTTCTGCTCTGCTTTGCTGTTGTGATTGTCTCTGCCCTTCCTGAGTGATACAGCCTGTCTTTGTTGCCATTTAAATGTTATCTCAGGTCAGATTAATTTAAAGCAGGGACCAACTTAGTGAATGTCAATAGGTGGTGACCCCACACTATAAAATAAGTTTGCAGTCATTTTAAAAGCTTATCATCTTGTATCACAAGACAGGCATTAAGGGATGAGGGAAATTTGAAGCAAATATATGAAACCGGTACTTTTTCCACCCAGTTGGGTCTTAACCATGTCCTGAATGTGACTGTTATAATTCTGATTCTTGTTTCTATTTAGATGGACTAGTGAAGAGATTAGAGGAACTGGAGAGGACTGCAGAGTTATACAAAGGTAAACTTGGTATTCCATCAGACACCAGATGGGAGAGAAGGATGCCTCCATTATGTTTCTGTGAAGTGACTTAAATGTTTTTTCTGGCTTCTATCACAGGCTTGACAGAGCACACCAAGAGTCTTCTCAGGGCTTTCTTTGAGCTATCTCAGACACACAGAGGTAAAGAATCTGAGCAAAGGGAGCACAAATCTTTGACCTCCAGTTTCAGGAGTTTTTGTCAGTACTTAGATGTGTGATTACTTCACTAAAAGAAAACTAAGGGTTGCAGAAATTAGCTGGGAAGGGCTACTCTCCTGCATTACCAGTCATGGTTCTAACACAGGCCCTGTCTTTCACATGAGACATTGGGGAAATGCCCTGCCAAACTCTGGTCCTTAGGGAATATATAGCATCAACCTCCAGCTAATTGTAAGGTTGTGGGAGGGACTTCTAATGTTGGAGACAAGATTTTTCTCAGGGTTCACCTCTTTATTCATCTGTCTGTACTTATTCTGCTCATGCAGCATTTGGAGATGTTTTCTCTGTCATTGGTGTACGGGAACCACAACCAGCTGCCAGTGAAGCCTTTGTGAAATTTGCTGATGCCCATCGCAACATTGAGAAGTTTGGGATTCACCTTCTGAAAACAATTAAGCCGGTAGGGAATAAAGGGTCTGGAGAAGATGGGAATCTAGAAAGGGCTGTCTTTAAAGGTGTGGTCTTAGAAATTTGTTCATGGTGGGAAGAATGATCCTTGTCTGCTTTCCTTTGAGGAATTCTCTTCATAATGAAAAGAACCTGAGAGGTAACATAATGAATATATCAATCTTGTCCCTATGACTTCTGCACATGAATGTATTCCTCTCCTTTTCCTTTGGGGATGAGGGACTAGTCTGATCAGTGTAGTACCTGATGTTGATACCCATAGCCAAATTATGTCACTAAAAGAGCTTAGATAAGCAGCCCAGGAACAATATAAAGATTTAAATCAATATACTTGAGTGAGAGTCTCCAGGGGATCTGTGCACTTAGTTTAGCAAAGAGAAAATTAATTGTTGGTTTGGGCACCACTTTGAGTGCCATGTTGGATGAATGATGCTAGGTCATGAAACTTTGAATCCAGGACCAACTGGAAAGAAAACTAGTCAAAAGCAGGTGAATCCAGGCTGGAAGTGAGGCAAACATTTCTAACACTGGAACCACTTGTCAGTGATAGTAATGGAGGCTCTAACCGTTCTGAGTCATGATCAAACATTTTTTTTCAAATGTGCTGTAGTTCAAAGAAGAGTTAACTTGAGGCAGCCTCATGACCTGTGCTGGGTAGAAGGTTGCACTTGAATTGTAGCTCTGCTTTTTAGTCTTGATTCAGTAAGAGGGTGTTTCCCTTGCAGATGCTCACTGACTTGAATACGTACCTGAATAAAGCCATTCCTGACACAAGGCTGACTATCAAAAAATACTTGGATGTCAAGTTTGAATATTTGGTGAGCTGCCTGCTTTTTTTTTTTTTTCCCCTAAGTGCTGGTTGAAATTAAGTTTCATAGAACCATCCTGAAAGTCACATGTAGCCTATATGATCACATATCCGTCCTTCCACAGTCCATGAGAGAATGCACTGTTTTTTCCAGTTTTTTGTTTACTGCCAGATTACTCAGACACCTGCTCTTAACCAAATGCTTCTCACTGGTAAGAAAGATCTCACAGAACCGACATAACTTATTTTCTACATGATTAAGATTTCTTCCTGATTTATTTCTAAGGAGTTCCTCTGCAACTTAGGCTCTTGAACTCCTCTAAAGAGCTCCCCAGTCCATATTTTTCAGGACACTCTGTCTTTAGCCAACATAAACAACTGTCAAGTCATATTTGCTTTAATTTAGACCTTGCCTTTTTTTTCCTCCTTCATTCCACTCAGCCCTTGTTTTCTACCCAAAAAGGGTAAGGTTGCTAAGTGCACCTGTTCTGTAGCTGTAGGAATCCATTTCCTTTTACCCACTGAGAGAAGTATTTGGAGCTGCAGCCCTGAGGCAAGGCAATATGGCAGCATCTCTTCCTACATCAATCCTTCCTGCAATTAATCTTTTTCTTTCCCTCTTTATTTATTCCCATCTCATACTTTCTTCGACTGTCTTTTCCCAAAGAGTAGATGAACACAGAATTTGTGCTTTCTTCAGAGTCTCTACCACTGAAGGAAGGCTTGGAATGGTACAACCTCATGGGTATGGGTGATGATGAAGTTGTTTCTAATTTTTAATATTTCCTACTTGTTTTGTTTTTTTGTTTTAATTATCTTTAATTCTGCAAAGTCCTACTGCCTGAAAGTCAAAGAGATGGATGATGAAGAGTACAGCTGCATTGTGAGTATCAGTACAATTGCAAAAGCACTCCTTTGCCTGTCAGCAGCCAAACTTGTGAATGCATCCTAAGGAATTACATACATTTGTTCTTGTGTTAGAAATAGGGGATCCTTAAATGCTACCTGGGAGGCACTGCAGCTTGTTTGCTCAGTGGTTGCCTTTCTCAGTGTTTAAATACTATTAGGTTATGTAAGGAGGATTAAGGTGTTATCTTCACAGATTCCATTTGTGTATAGTGTACAGCTTATCATTAATTCTGGACTTGTTTCTGAGAAATGGAGATTTAACAGCAAAATGTATGTGAAACTGCATTTATAAGTGAAGAAAATTGATTAAAGGTTCTCTTTTAACAATAGGGGGTTTATAGTTTAGGGTTTTAGGACTTTAATCCTTAATAGCTCTGTTTAAAATAGCTAAAGGTATCCCATAAATTCCGGTTTCCCTGCATAAAAGTAACATCTTTTTTTTCCTAGTTATCGATCTCAAAGCAGGCATTCGATTTTTCGGAATGCCTAGTTCTCAAGTGCCAGGAAGGAATCAAGCTCCTAACACAAGCTTTCGTTATATGTTTCCTTCCAAATGGGAAGGAAAGGATCCCAGTCTTGCCCAGCAGAGTGACGTTTTGGCGTTAGCGAGCCGTAGTCCGTAGCACGGATTTTTCTCTATGTTGTGTTCACAGGTGCAAGGGAAGGATGCTTCACTGCCAACAGACCTAACCCCTTTCCAGACTGTTTTGCAGGACAATGTGTAGGTCCTTCCCTGCTGGTTTCTAGCATTGTGTCTAGATGGATGTAGATACCACAGAGTTCCCTGTGTAGATAGGGAATTCATTATGCAATCCATACAGGGCAAACCTTACAGAGGAGGGCAGAATTTTTTGTGTGCTTGATTTGTTCTTAATACCTGTCTTACTAGTACGGGTAAGAAGCCATGTCCCCTCTCCATGCTGGGCTGAAAGGTGCCTGTCCTTTTGTATTTGCTTAATATTGATGCTTTTATTTACCATGGCTGGCGTGTGCTTGGCCTTCAGAGTGGCCCCATTGACTGCCAGTTTTTGACATGGCTCAGAATTCCTCATATTTCCTGCTTCCTGGCAGCAGTTCCCATGAGCCTGAGAGGTCTGTAGTAACCCAGGGTCATTGTGAGGCCACACTGATAGGTAGACTGTGTGTACAAGCACTGTTGTGGGAGTCTCTAGAATGGTGCCATGTTTCTGGCAGGCTCTGGGTGAGCCCCTCTACCGGGTCAGCACTGGCAACTACGAGTACCGCCTCATCCTGCGCTGCCGGCAGGAGGCTCGCACGCGCTTCGCCAAGATGAGGAAGGATGTGCTAGAGAAAATAGAGCTCCTGGACCAGAAACATGGTGAGTGCCACTGCTGACATGGTTTTGCCCTTTGTGTTCTTCGTTTGTCTCAGCTCAGAAGACGGCTCAGTTCTTCTTTGCTGAAGAACTCCTTTGTGGTTGTGTCCGAGACATCAGCCCTGAGGGGCCAAAAGGGATTAATGTGTTGGGGGTTGTATCTAATGCTGGTAAGGGAGGCTTGATCACAGCCTTCACACTGTTTGGGAAGGGAGTTTTCATACTTTTTTCCCCCAACGTGTCTCCGCTACAGTGCAGGACATCGTGTTCCAGCTCCAGCGTTTTGTCTCCACGATGTCCAAGTACTACGACGACTGCTATGCCGTGCTCCGGGATGCAGATGTCTTTCCCATCGAGGTGGACCTTGCCCGCACCACTCTCAGCTACGGGCAGAAGGACACGTACACAGATGGGGCAGAAGAAGAAGGAGAAAGCGAGAGAGAGGGTAGTGGGAAGGAGGATGCAAATGGAGAGAAGCTCATTGATGATGCCTGAGTGTGCCGGCATGGCCAGAGGAAGGACTTTGCAGACTGTTGCGGGAACATGTATTTTCCATGGCGATTCATCCTTCATGATTTCTCTGTGTGTCCAGCCTGGGATTCCTCCTCTGCTTTGGGTGGGGGTAGCTGGTTGGATTGGGACCAACCTCTGCTTTTCCTCTCTTTTCTTTAGCTTGAATGCCTGGATATTCTTTTTGCCCCTAGAGACTTCTGCTACCCAGCCTGGGTACGGAGGTGTGGGGAGGAAAAGCTGCTCTGACACTGCCGTGTGCCTCTGTGCAGATAGGACTCTGCTGAGCACGTGGGCATCACCACACACCTGTGGCACATGGAAGCTGGTTAAGGATTTGAAGGTGATTACAAATGGTGGGAACAGCCCCGTTCCGTCCTCCCTTTGTGCTGTGGGAAAGTGTTAGGATCACTGCTTGCTGTTTTCAAGCTCCTTCTGAGGATCCACCTTAGAACCATGATGGAAAGACCGCATCTTTAAATTAGAAAGGAGACACAAAGCCTTGTGGAAAAAGGAAGACATGCTCTTTAGGAAGAGGCTTTGAGTTTTTTTAGTGTAAAGAATGACTAGCGTGCTCTCCTCTCGGCACAACTATTTAGTGCTGCCTCTGGGCCAGCCAGCAGCAGTAGCTATCCTTCCATTCCTTAGCACAAGGGAAGGGGGAAAAGTAAAGCTGAGGTAAGACCACTTCTTTCCTCCTTGCTTTGCTCTTCCCCTCCCTCCATCCCTGTGGACCAATCCCAGATGCAGATGGCACTTTGTCAGTGGGCAGCACAACTGCCAGGAGTGGTGTGCTTCTTGGGGCAGGAGTTTTGACTTCTCTGTCATTACATTCTAGTGGTCGTGGGAGAAGTTATTTAAGGGCATTAATTTATGATCAAGATTTTTTTTGGGTTTGTGTTTCTCTTTGATTGTTTTTGGAGCTTCTTCATCTCCATGGGTGCCTGGAAAAAAGCCATCCATGGTCAAGCTGCTCTGGAGAATTTAAACAGACTCTGATGTAGTGACTATTGTCTGTAATAAAGAAATATGTGACATTTCATTTCATGTCCTTCATGCCTTTTCTATAAGAGATTAGTTTGCTTATTTTCCATTGGTTTTAATCTTAAATTATAATGTTGAGAAGATGAGTGTTACGTGCTGGCCATTTTTTTTCTTCTCATGCTGGTGCATAATCTTATAATGTTGAGAAGATGAGTGTTACGTGCTGGCCATTTTTTTTCTTCTCATGCTGGTGCATAATCTCTGTACCAGGCTGTGGTGGTCAGTGCAGCACAGATTCCCAGAGGAAGAGAGTTATAAATGCTGTAGCAAGGCCAGTCACCCAGTAACACCAGCTTCTCTGCATCTTAGCTTCCCAGGGGAACACCAGCCTTTTAAAGGCCCCCAGGTGCCCCAGTCCTGCCAGGGTGGCATCCCTGCACCCCTTCAGGGCCGGCTTCTCCACACAGCTCAGCTGTTGCATCACAAGCTTCTGCTGATGCTTAAGTCCCTGATCCTCTTTCAGAGCCGTTTGTTGTGCCAAAACACGGAGCAGGTGGGAGGAACTGAAAATGCTTCAGCGGAGCCTGCCTGAAAGCCAGCAAGGAAGAGTGTAGGGCAGCATAGCTGGGTCTTTTTTGGAAGAGGTCTGGGAATCTTGCAGCACTGTCTGTAGTGAGACCTCATACCCTAAGGGCTTCTATTTGCTTCTGTGAAAAAAATTTAAGAGCAGGAGGCTTAGTGGGAAATACTGACTTGTGACAAGGAAACAGAAGGGACCTTGTTCTAGTGACCTGCCTGGCTGACAAGGGCAGTTGTTTTCATGTCCTGGACCTTGGACTTCTGGGAGGGAAGTTGTGAGCTCCTTCCTAGAGGGCATACCAGTGAATAAGGGAAACCCAGCCTGGGGTTACTGGGGAAAGAGCTGCAGAGCAACTTGGTCGAGCAGAAACAGCGATCTTTTCTTGTGAGAGGGAGAACAAGCTTTGAGAGCACTGGATGAATGCCTGCAGGGCCCCCTGCTGCTGCTCATTCTCCCAGAGCTTTGCATCTGGAATTTTTTATGGGGGTTAGTCTTTTTTGAGATGTTTCTAAGTGAGTTTAAGTAGGAAAAAGCCCAAAGTCACCACTATGACTGGCTCAAAATCAGATCTAACAGTGGAGTTACAGACAGTGGGTGGGACAGAGTACAGCCTCATGGGGTTTACCTTTCCCCTCCAATTTCCAGTTCTTCTGTCTCTTCTTAAATGGCCATTCTTCAGCATTCATCATTTACTGCAGTTTTTGTTTGGAAGCATCTGGAATGAAACCCTTTCTTTCGTGTCCTCACTCCCCTGCTGTGTTTAAAAGGCTTTATAGGTCCTGCAGGCTTTATTAAATTAACTACCCATTAATTTGTAGTCAGTCTGGTCTGGAATGAAACACGTCTTTTGGTGGCCCCATGAGCTTCCTTCCCTGTAGCCCTCTGCTTAGTTTTTGATCCCTAGTTATAGTCACAGGTTCCCCCAGGGTCTCTGAGGTGAAGCAGTTCAGGAAACCGGAAGAAAGAGCTTTGGCCAGGGGTGTTTATAAAAGATCCAGTCCTAAAGCAGATTAGAAGTGGTTTAAGCATGCCGGGGAAGGTTGTCCTCTCTGAATATAGAAATCCACCGCTGCAGCGGGGGGTGAGGGGGTCATGCCTGCCTTACCACGTGCTCCACCACCCTCTTTAGCGGCACTCAGGGACTGGGGCTTGTCCTTCTGCCTTACCTTTGATTCCTTTATGTAAGGAGGTTTTCTCTATTTAAGGGGAAAACACAGGCACGTCTGGTGCCATTCCTGCTCAGTGGATAATCACTTGGGACATGGTTATTTACCTGTCTTGAAACCCCCACCCCCACAGGGGCCAAGTGTTCCCTTCACACGTCAACGGGACTCACTTGAGCCTAGATAAAGCTGGCTTGGTGCTATTCCTGTCAGTGAGGCTCCCTATTGTGGCTGCACACCTAATGGCATTAGCCTTTCTTAGGTGTCTTCTTCGTGTAGCTCAGCAGCTTCTACACAGTGCTTCCCTGCTTGGGAAAGCAGCATCAGGTGTCACTGCCCCGGCTTTACCGTCCACAAAAGATGTGCCAGGCAGAGGTGGTCAGAGCTGGTGGCCTCCCAGTTTGGCAGTGCCCGAGGGAGGTGTTGCAGAGAACCTGGTGTCTGCTCCCATGCTGCCCCTGGAGGTGGCCAGGTGGGAGCTATGAATTACTCCACCTCCTAAACCTGCTGCTAGTGAGAGTGACACTATCTGGACGGTGGAAGTGGGGTGAAGGAAACAGTGACACCAGAACAGAGTGTACCAGATCTGATTACAAAGAGTCTCTAATTGTTTGTGTTCTGTATTGTGACAATGCAGAAGGAAAAGGAGAGTCCTTGGCAGCCTCTTTGGAAGACTTTCTCCAGGGCTGGTTTGAAAATGAGGAAAGAAGATTATTATTTTTTTCTTTTTGGTGTTCGGGCTGCTCTCAGCCTGTGTTGTACCAGCATGGGTGCAGGATGCAAATAGATGTATCACTGGGTAGGTATGTGAACATATGTACATAAGGACCAGCTATTCTTATACCTCTCCCTCTTATTTCTTATATCTGCCTTTGTCCCAACTTTCTCCTCCCCGCATCCCACCTACCCTCCCACGCTGAGGTGCTTGCAAACAAGGCCAGTTTTTTACATCCCTGTTCTCTGCCCTGGCTAAAAACTGTCCCTCTCCACCATCTGGTCAGCGTTGCAGCCGTCTCGTGCCAACACCTCCCCGTCCCCTGCGGGACAGCCACCTCCCTCCCCGCTCTGCTCCTCTGCCACATGGTTGGCCTCCTCGTTGGCCGCCACCATGGCGTTGTCAGTGCTGTGGGCTGGCTGATGGTTGTTGCTGCTGTGTTCCTCAGCTTCCTGCACGTCAGACTCTGCTTCCTCAGTGTCGCTCCCACCTATAGCAGAGGGGTTGTTCTCTGGGGGAGGCTCCTTCTTCCCCCGGTTCAGGCAGCAGTAGCTGGCGACACCCAGGAAGAGAGCAGAGAGCACGACCTCTGAGCCTGCCAGGTAGAAGATCACCTCATAGTTCTTGAGAGCATCGACCAGGCGGCCTGATGGTTGGAGAAGAAATGAGATGGTTAAATTCAGCCTAGCTCAGGTGGGCAGCACCTGCTTTTGGCTGTGGACCCATTCCTCAGGGGAAGATCAAGAAGCCTGAATATCTACATGTCCCACTGGGGAAGAGCCATGCTGTATTTCCAGGCAAATATGGTAACAGTGCATGGTTGGTATTTTCCCTTGTTTGGACAAGCTTAAATAATTGTGACACCCTGATGTTATGGTCTCACTCCATGCTGGGCCATCTTCTACTTGCCAAGGTGGGAAAAGCCTCTCATGACTTGACTTGGCCAGTCTCAGAAAAGAAAATTTGAGAGGTATTGCTATTTCTTATGCTAGTATGTCAGGAAAACATTCTGAAGGGAAGAACAGATTTCTCTTTGGCAGAGAAATCCCTTTGGTTGGCCCACATCTGATTTCTGTGCCAGAGATTTTCTCGATATATTTTCTGAATCCATGGGGGCTGGCAATGGAGGGAGGGTTCCTGGTCCTTGGTGCTGGGGAGCATGAACAGCTGCCTTGATTCAGTCAGGATGCAGCCATGGAACTGCACTCTTCATCCCGGTCTCGCGTGTTCCCGAATGCACGTGACCCCCAGTCCCTGCTATGGTACAGTGCATGCCCTGAAACCAGGCCCAGGACACGCTGCCGTGCCTCCCGGAGCAATCATGGGAGGCACGTGGCAAATTCCTGGGCAGGTGAACGTGCCCCTGTTCAGCCAAGCCGGATGGCGAGCGAGGAGCCCGCGTGCACCAGCGCGCGTGCGTGAGTTTGTGTGTGTGTGTGTGTGTGCAGCTTATCCTGGGCCAAACCCCCTCGGCCCCACGGAGCGGGAAGCAGCTCAGGAGGATTACACCAAACAAAGCCACTTTGTTCAACCCCCTTCTCCCAGCCGAGCGCTGTTCTCCCCGAGTCCGAGCCATGAGGATTGTCAGAGCACTCGAGCTTCCTGCTCCAGGGGGGTCCTACAGCAGCGAGGAAGGTGCTCCCAACACAACTTGGCTGCCCCCAACACCATTCTTCGGTGACCCTGCACTGCCTGTGTGCCATTGTACATGCACGCAGCACCAAGGCACAGCTGAACTGAGGCAAGAGGGCTGAGGGATGTCCCTTGTTAGCACCCACTGGTGTGCCTTGGGGCAAGGTGCTCTAAAATACCCCTCTCCCCCAGAGATCTCTCTGCAGCTGCCTCCAAGACACCTATTTCTTGACCCTCCCTGGCCTGGGACTGCTAACTGCCCCACAGCTTATAAAGTGAGCCTTGAATTGTTGTTAGCATTTAAGAGGGTCTTCTCTTGGCCACCAAATTTTACTTGAGAACTGGCTGGAGTTGCTGAGGGCGGGTTTTACTCATGACTGGTGGCTTGTGCTGGGGAAAAGACCATTCACACCAAGGTCTTCACTGGTGGGCTTTAGCCCATGTGTTACAGCTGAAGGAAGGTGTGCAAGAAACAACAGAGTGGTTCCTGCCTGGGGATTTTCCATGGTCTTGTCCCTGGCTCTTCCTTGCAAATCAGGAAACTGCACTTTGTTTGGAAATAAGCCTCCAGCATGATTTGGCATTCTCAGATGTGATCAAACACTTAATCTATGCCAACCTCCATTTAACAGCCTGTTTTTACGAGCTGTTTGTGGGGCATGGACCTTACCAGGGACTGTGACCTAGACTAGACCGGCTGAAAAGCTGTGAGTGTCTTAATCCTCTTAGAAAAATTAACAGCAAATGCCTGAGGGGACTGTACAAACTGTTTTGACTTGACTGACAGCAAAACACCTGTGCCTTGGAATTGAGATCAGCACAAACTGAGATCGCTATTCACAGCGCCAATCAAAAGGCCACAGACACCAAGGAGAAACTGAGACTCTTGCTTTGTCCTAATGAAGACTCTCAAAGGTTTGCCTGCAGCATGTGCCCAACCCTACCCTTAACACAACTCTATGCAACATTTGTAGTGAAGGCAGAGATCAGCTTTCCGCTTCTAGAGCAAACTGAAAGTTGAGAAATAGGGTCTTTCTTCAAGTGCTGTGTCCACGCCTGACACCTGCAATGCGGTGGAATGGCAGCCAAACAAATCCCCTGTAGCAAGACACCTACCTGCAGAGGGTGGGCCGATGAGCACGGCAAAAGCCTCGATAAGCAGGACCAGCCCGATGGCACTGGAGAACTTCTGGGAGCCAACGATGGCCATCAGCACCTCGAACTGCAGTGCCCCCACCATGCCGTAGGAGATGCCGAAGAAGACGCAGAAGATGACCAGCCCCGTGTAGTTGCTAGCCCTGGCACTGCAGATGTCTGTCAAGCCGTTGAAGAGCATGGAGAAGCTGAACAGATATGCCACGTGAGGGCGGACCCACTTCAGCCCGGCCACCATGCCACAGGCTGGGCGGGCAAAGATGTCTATGAAACCAATGATGGAGAGCAAGAAGGCGGCCTCTGTGTCTGGTACGCCTGTGTCCTTGGCATAGTTGACCAGCAATATGGGGGGCACAAAGAGACCCAGGACCAGGATAAACTTCGAAATGGTGTAAATGATAAACCCTCGGTTGGAGAAGATACTAAAATCCAGAAGCTTCTTTCCTTTCTTGGGCTTCTTCTTGGCTTTTTTGCCTTTCTTGGTTCCATCAGTGGTGCCGATTCCTTCCTCTGATTTCCCTCCTATGGGCAGCATCTCTTTGGCTTCATATTTGTCCTGAGCTTTCCCCATCTTCCGCTTCATGCCCATATCCAGGGGTCTCATGACTGCCCCACAAGTGCAGCAATTAAGCAGAAGGCCCCCCATGATAAGGAACCCTCCTCGCCAACCAAACTTCTCCAGCAGCACTTGCCCCAGTGGAGAGAGGGAGGAAAGGAAGACGGGGCTCCCAGCAGCAGCCAGTCCATTGGCGAGAGGCCGACGCTTGTCAAAGTAGGTGCCCAGCATGATCAGTGAGGGCTGGAAGTTCAACGCCATACCCAGACCTACACGGAAGTGAGAGCCAGGAAGGAGACACAGAGTGCAACAACATGAGATGAGGCTTGCAACCAGCTGAAAACTCCTCTCAGACTATCCTAGTCCTGAAGTCCCATGATGGGATGAATGTGTTCCTCACAAGCCTCTGTGCCTTCATGTTGGTGGGTTGCCCCTGCAGAGGATGGACTAAACCAGCCTGTCCACCTAAGGTGCGTTTGAATCAGGCAATTGTGCCCACGTTTAGGCAGGACCTGAGCCTTACACAGGAGTTCTGCCTCTCTCCCCTGCCACTGTGTACTAATATCATCACTGTTGCCCTGATCACTGAGCACCACTTAGGTTTCTTCTGCCTCTCAGCCACAGGCCCTGGCTGTTTAGATCCAGCAGATGCATCCTTCACAGGTGCTATGTTTAGGACTAGATGCTTCCCATAGCATGTGCAAATAGGTGAGAGAGACCTGATACTAGACATGGCAGTGCTAAGGGAAATACAACATGGTCTTGGCTCTCCCCCAGCAAAGTCCATGTTGTCCCCCCCAAAATCCCAGGGCTCTCACCTGTCAGCACACCAGCTGTCAGATAAAGCTCAATGATGTTGGTGGTAAAAGATGCCAGGATCATCCCAGCAGAAGCTAGCAGCCCGCCTATGAGCATCACGGGCCGGCAGCCAAACTGGTTCACCATGATGCTGCATACAGGTCCTAGAAGGAAGCAGAGGAGACAGAGTAGGCGACCAGGAGACAGGAGAACTGGGAAGGGGCAGGCAGCCCAAGCAGGGCACTCAGGGGAGATGAAGCAGTAATGGTGGAGCTCACTACCTGGCTGCTTAGGCGCACATCTGTTGGGCGTGGCCAAGGGCGAGAGGCTACAGTGTGGAGACTTCTGCTCTGCCCTGCCTTTGGACCCCTATTCCCTGGGGGCTTGGTGTGATAGGAGCAACACTTCAGGGAGAAAACCCTGTATCAACTGTCTGGGATGTAGGTGGGGTGACCCCCAAGGTTTCCTGGGGCAGAGGAAACAGGGATACAAGATGCAGCATGCTTTGAGAAGAGGTAGGACAATTGCATACTGCATTGTGGTTCATGACCAGGCCAGCGAGCATAAGAAGAGTCCATGGGGACATGGTCTAGGCCCATGACAGAGTTGGAAAGGTGTGAGTTGAGGAGGGGGAAGTGTGTCCAAGCATCACCTGTTCCATAGAGCATGGCCAGCATGATGGAGGAGATCCAGGCTGTGTCACTGTAGCCCACGTGGAAATCTTTCATGAGCTCCTTGAAGTAGACACTGACGGCTTTTGGGAAGGCATAGGAGAAGCCAGTGATCACAAAGCAGCCAAGGAGCACGATCCAGCCCCAGCCACCATCGGGGGGCTTCACAGGAGCTGGGAGTTGCCCTTCCTCTGGGTCAGGTCTCCCCATCTTCTAGCCTAGGAATGGAAAGGCAGGCTGGGAGGAAGTAGGGTAACAGATTGTGAGAGTCTGCTGGTGCTGCAAGAAGAGAAGAGAAAAGCAGAGCAGCAAACATTTACTACAAGATTTCTCACCATGATCACCATCTCCAAGCTCTAAGAGGCTCATTGGAGGACCACACCTGCCCTTTGTACGTTGATTCTGTCAGGCAAGATAGGATTGCTTTTGGGTGTGAGGTCATGCCTCAGCTGGGTAGAGGTGGGAAGCTCACCCTGAGCTTGGGGTAGCCCAGAGCTCCACAACCCCTGGCCAAACACAGCTGAGCAGTGTCACGGCTCCCAGCCGAGCCTGGAGTGCTGCATCTGATGCAGCATCAGAATCTGCAGCACTCTCTTGCTTCATATCCAGCCTTGCCTACAGATGGTGTAAGGCAAAGGCCAGCAATGTGAACCTTTTTGCTTCCTAAAATCTGGCCTTTGAGCCTTTCCCATGCTAGTCTGCTCCAGCAGGGAGCCCTTCAGGACCTGCCTTGCCACAGAAACCTCCAGCAGTGAGGCAAGGAGATCCATTAAGCCCTCTGTGCTTTCCTCTGGGAGGCCCCAGTGCATGGCACTCTCTTTCTCCCTCCCCTCCCTGCCATCAGGGGCCAGATTTCCGAAATAGGTGAAGGGGGAGAGCACAAAAAACCGGTGGTTATTTGCATGCCAGAGAGATTAGGGCTTCGTACGTACACGGAGGGGCCGGAACAAAGACTAAGTGGGAAGAAGGGGGGAATTAGAGGGGATGTCTTGTGAGTCGCTCTTGGGGCTCTTAAGCTGCCCAGGAATTTTGCTCCAGCTGACTGCTATGGGTATGTTTTTCATTTCTCCCTCAGGCACCAGATCTCTCCCCCTTCCAGCACCATTTGCCACAGTTTCTTGGTCAGCCAGGCTTATTTTCACCTCTGTGTGCAAAGCCATCATCGGACCTAGACTATAGATACCCCCAAGTAGATTAGACAGGCATTCTCCATGCCTGAGCTGGGCTTTTCTGGGTCCAGCTGTCCAGATAGGTTTGTCTCCTATCACCGCCTTGCTGGCAGTACACTCCTAACATGGGTCCTCTGTCCTGCCCAGCTCCGTTGGCCGAAAGACTGCAAGATGGCAGCAGTGTCCCCATCTCTTGGCACCAGCATTTGTGGTAAATGCCAGGAGTCACGTATGGACTAGAGACTGCCAAAGGGACAGGGACTGTCTTATGGATGTGACACACATAGCTATAACCTGGGAGTTTTGGATCTGGGTGCATTTCTCAAGGAAGTCCCTGTTCTTGGTGTCCTCCAAGCAAAGGGAGTGAGTTGAGCTGATTCCCATAGCTGCTGTTGCTCTGCACGCCAAGGAAGTGCAAATCCTTTAGACAAAAGTGTGGATGACACAAGCTGGGGCAGAGCCCAGGTAAAGGGTCCTAACTTGGCAAGAGGTGGTCCTACCCCATCAGCCACCCTCAGTTGTACCCCTCCTTTCCCTCTCCATGGGGCCTTTTGCTCCTGAAAACACAGAGGGGTTATCCAGTGCAGCACCACCACAGGTCCCTGCAGCAGAGTTCCCCAAACTTTCAGGATGCTGTGAGCCACAAAAGAAGGGAGCAGAATCTGGCTCTGAGCATGGATTGGGACAACTCTCCTGGATGGCCGTTTCCTAGCAGCTCTCGGGCTGAACCACAGAGGTTGGCACAGGCTGCTCTAATCTCTCCCTCCCGGTCCAGGTCTCAGGGGCGGTGGCAAGGGACAGAGGCATGAACTGAAAACAGGGGGCTATAAAGATATTTTTAAGGCAAGGAATCACTACAAGGAAGAAAATAATAATTATACACTCTCCAGCTATCTCTACCTCCCCCCGTCACCCTTCCTGGTGTTTTCTGGATCACTGGCACCCTGACAGCCAGACTCAACAGCCTCACTCAGCTTCTGCCCACTGTTCCTGTCCCAGCTCCAGCTGACTGACAAGCCAGATCCAGTTGTACAAAAGGTGACCTGCTGCCAAAGCACAGTGATTTCTCAATCAGTGCTGGTGCTCCACCACTGCACCATCTGCTGCAAGTAGCTACTTCGAGTAAGAGTGGCTGCCACCAAAAAGAGCCTGAGACTTTTTATCCAAGCCTCTCTCCCAGCCTGGCTTTTCTTGAGCTCAGCCTGCACCACAAATTAAAGGAATTATGAAACCATTGCAATCCATATTTCACTGAACCCTGCTGCTCCCTGCCAGCATCCTAGCAAGAAAATATTTTTCTGTCTGTGTCATGCTCTTCAGAGATATCTGTAGCATTGCCTCTCAATGATGAGTCCATAGCATCTGATTTTGAAGAGCATGTTAGACAAATATCCACAAGAACTTGTTTGAGTTTGGAGCTGGAGGGCACCTCTGCAGGAGCCACTTGCTCAGCACTACAGAACTGTACAGCAAAGCATGAAAGCACTTTTACCTGCCTACAGAACTGTATAGCGAAGTATGAAAGCACTTTTACCTGCGTGCAGCTAGATGTTGGCTGAAAACAATGGGGTGCACCAGAGGAGCTCACCTGTGGAGATGCCTCCAAGGCCAATATGCTGTGGGGCACCTCTGCTGCAGATTTATCCCAGCTGTGGGCCAGGCAGTTCTGAGCTGCCTTGCTCCTAACACCATGACATGTATGCTTGTCTGCTCGCAGCACGTACCCTGCACCTGCCTTTGCACACTCTACAGCTCACTATCGTTTTCTCCTCAGTTAAGGAGCTTTATTCACAGGTAAAAACACCGTGAATAAACACCAGTTCACATGCACCTAAAAGCTCATCAGCACGGGCACCTTCCGTGCATCACAGGAAGGTGGGCCAGGGCAGGCACTGCCACAGAGCTCGCTGCAGGTGGCTGCAAGGAGAAGACTTGCGCCGACACCAGGAGGCACAAGCCCAGGTTGGGAGGGTGAAGACCACAGCAGGTTCAGCTGTGGCTGCCAGTTCCTGGACACATGCAGAGCACAGTGCAGCCAGTGCTGGACAATGCCTGGAAAATCCCCAAGCTGCACCCAGGAGGGTCCACATAAATGCTCTTAGTGCCTCTCCAATGCACAGATGGGGTGGGGGGCTTCTTTTTTTAAGTGCAAGGGCCACGATTCATGGCACCAGCCTCTCCAACCCACAGACAATCCCCTGGGAAAGCATTTGTTAGAGAATTAAATGAGTGCAGGCCCAGGATGAACTGTCCTATCGGCTGCTGGAGCAAGGATGCAAGCATCCCTCCACACCACTGACCTGTGCAATGAAGCAATGACCTCCCAAGCGCAAGCTGAGCTTCCAGAGGTTGAGCAGATCCGTCAACAGTGCTTCCTTCTCCCACCGGCTGGCACTTCCCAGCTCTGGATGAGGGTGCCTGGTTAGATGGTCCTGCTGGATCTTTTCTCCATGGTGGGCAAAGGACAATGCCTGAAGGAATCTAGCACCTGTCGAGCAGTCTCTTGGGCTCCGCTCTTTCCTTGGGGTGGCTATGTCCTCACAAGGTAGCTAATTCCCCTCTCAGCTTGCTTTCCTCCAGTTCCAGTGATGACCAGCAAAGCTGTCCGTGGCAGATCTGGGGGGATGCCCTGTGTGGGGCACCCCCTTGCCTACTGTGGGTGCAAGTAGTGCCCCACGCCACTCCCAGGGTGGATGTGGGTCAGGAGCTGCTTATGGTTTCAGGTCGGCAGCGGGTGCTGAGCGGGCAGAAAGCGCTTCTCTACTTTTAAGAGGCTTTTCCAGCCAATGGGGGCGAGGTGGCTGCCTGCCACAGCCCGAATCCCCCGGTAATCCCGCTGCCCAGGGGCTCCTTGCGTTTCCCCAGCAGAGCAGGGCAGGCTGGCGGGGGTAGATGTGGTCGGAGGGACCAAGGCAGGCAGAAGCAGGGTGAGGGTGGGGAGTGCTGGGGAGCGGGGCAGGGGAGGAGAGACCGTGTGCCCGTGCTTCAGTAAGGGGCTAAATAGGTGAAGGTGCTGCTTTTGAAGCTTCCTGAACTGCCAGCCCCGACGGAGAAGTGCTGGCGTGGTTCTGCACGTCATGTGCCCAGCAGAGAAATTACGACAAGGTGGGGCAGCCGAGGAATCGCTGCCAGCCATGGCTCAAAGTACCAGATCCTGCCCATCCCGGCAGCTCAAACCCCCCCTCCAAAACCACCTCCCCAGTGGCTGACTCACAGAAGGAGGTCTGGCAGGTGCTGGGGACGAGCCAGTCGCTGGCCACATGTGGGAGAACCTTTTTACTTCCGGGGAAGGGGCTGGAGCTCAGCCCAGGTGATGTTTTGGGGAGGGAAAGGCTTGGGCTGTAAAGCCCTGAAGCCCCTGAGCAGCAGGGCAGCGGGGGGGGGGCGGCAGGGGCTTGGCAGCACGCACAGCCAGGGTTTAATGTCTATTAATAAGGCTAATCAGCTAAGCCCTGGCCATCGCTAGCGCTCCATCCCTCACTCATGCTGCCTCTCCCGTGAGGGCTCCCCCAGCACCCTTAGGGTATTCCCAGATTGGTGAGGCCCCCGAAGGTCCCAGGG
The DNA here is from genome assembly GCA_013396875.1 of Vireo altiloquus. NCBI lineage: Eukaryota > Metazoa > Chordata > Aves > Passeriformes > Vireonidae > Vireo > Vireo altiloquus. The sequence continues at coordinate 1,364,812 of VZRF01008470.1, read as the reverse complement.
GAGCGTTTTTCCCCTGCACTGAGCGGCCATGGGGTGCCCAGGGCACACGTTCCAGCAGTGGGTGAGGAGAAGGTGGCCACAGGTCCTTGCTGCCCTCCGGCAACAGGACAGATGGGGGGATGCAGGGGGGCAGCCAGCAGTGGGCAGTGCAGCCCTCGTGATGCTCTCCACATCCACCCCAGACCCCTGGGCTGGTGGCTGCCCCATCTGGACCCATGCCACTGCAATGTCCAACATGACAACCATGGGCAGCCATCATGGTCCCAGTGCTGGTGGGGAGCACCTGTCCTCCTCCCCCTGCATCCTGTGACTGAGGCGATGTCCCAGCCACTGAAATGGACACAGAAGATGCATTCACCATTTTATTTAAAAAAAAAAACCCATATATTTTCCACAGGACAGTACATGAAGGAGCAGGGCAGTGGTGCTGGACAGTGTCACCTGCCCTTGCCTTGCCCCAGCACTGCCAAGCAAGGTAAGGGTCTGCACCTGGGGTGAGAAGGGGCAGGTGCTGCTACAAACGGACACAGTTGCCAAAGGGGCTAAGACCAGACCCTGTAAGCTGGAACACATCACTGGAAGCCTTCTTGTAGCCTTTTCTTTTGGGGATTGCTCATCTGCTAGCAAAGGAACTGTTTGGTGAGAGTCCTTCTCTGCCCACTGCAGGGATAGCAAAGCTTCACCTTCAATGTCCCAACAGCACTGCCCTGTCTGCAGATGATCTTAGCCAGCCCTGCCTCCATCCACCTCCAGCATCATCTCCTCTCGCAGGTCACTAGCACCAGTAGCACCAGACTTTTCCCTCCCTCTCAAGTACAGTAACACCACAAAGGGAGGGAAGCAGGGATCAATCCAGAAAGGACAGCAGAGTGCTGCTTCTGGCTAAAGCACGCCAGACACCCAGGTGAGATGGGTCCCATTGTCCCAGAGGTATGGGAGGGGAAAAGAGAGTTCACTCCATGAGTGGTAGCACTAGCTTGCTGCCCGGCTGGAGGTCACAGCATATCACTTCTCCTCCTCCTCTGCTGAAATTTTTTGCTGTCCCCAGTGCCGTTTCATCGGATGATGGGTGCCGAGCGGTCATTGGTGACTGTGGGGCGCAGCTTGACTGTGGCAAAGGGGTTGGTGCCTCTGGAAAGGGAAAGGAAACAGGCAACTGTCAGGAAGTCTGCAAATGCCTGGCAGCGATCCCCGTGACCAAGCGAAGGCTACTTAGTCCTGTTGCACAGTCACCTCCATGCCAAGGAGGAGAGTGTGGTAAAGCTCATTCCTGAGTATGTTTTCTCCATCCTTAGCACACTCTGCTGCACATTCCCATGCAGTTCCCCTTGGGCTCTCCTGAGGGCTTCTCACCCTCCCTCTTCCAAAGCATGAAGAAGGGACACTAGCACACGGCTGCCCCTCGTGATAGCACTCCACACTTGTAGAGCCTACACCAACCCTCCAAGCAAGGAGCTGGGGAGCAGAAAAAGGCCGCAGCACCACAGCAGAAACATGGAGACACCAACCCAGCTGCAGGGGGAAGAAAAGCAGGGATTTATGGCAAGTCTCATCTCCACAGACCTGACTCATCAAAACTCAGAGCCACAACCTTTATGCCTCAACCCTTTCCAAGCAGGCGGAGACGCACAGTCATGTAGCTCCACACTCAGGCTGCAAGCTGCTATTGTGGCCCTTCCAGAATGGATGGGAAGGAGCACACGGGTCTGGACACATGTTCAGGGTGCTCAGGTCCTACCTCATCTTATCAGAATCAGGATAGAACCTTCCTGGTCAATAGAGGCCAGAATGGACCACCTCTGCCTCTTGTCCTGGGAGGTAGGCTGTGCATTGCTTTTCCCCAGACACGTCCCTGTTCCTCCCACATTTGATAATCCAAAAGATTAAATAATAATATCATTGTAATAATACTCCCTCCTGTCAGATGATTCCAGAGCTGAGCTCCATGTCTTACTCACCGTGGGAAGAGTTCAGGGGGCTGGTCACATACTCCTGATTTCTGCAGTGGAAAGAAAAGCAGTAGTGAGAAATTTGGAGTGAGGAACGGAGAGAGAAAAGTGGGGCAGAAGACACGGCACACATGGAGGAAGATTTCCCAAAACACTTAGGTGAGTTAGGAGCCCAAGTCCTCTTAACAGGGCTCTGACTCCTTATTCATTCAAACTTTGCAAAAGTCCACAAATTCCCCACTATAGGTAATACCCTGAATTTTGTCGTGGGGGGGTTGTCCCTACACTGAGGATTCCTTATTCCCCTAGGACATCTTCCTTTGTTTTGGGGAAGAAAGGAGGTGACTCAGATCCCCGAAGTGTCATGTCTGAAGAGCACAGCAAACAGTGACAGTCTGAGCTACATTTCACCCTCCAGCACAGCCAGAGATGCCCCCTCATGTTGCCCACACACCCCGGCAAAAAATCTGTTGTCCGTGCCCTCACATGCTTCCTGCATCCATGGGGAATTCCAGAGGTGTACCTACCTTCCCTACACCACAGATTACTTAAAAGTGGACAAACCTGATGGACAAAGTTAGACCTAGGCCCTGTGGCCCTTTTTTCTTGGCCAGCAGATAGTGAAGGATCAGTGACCACTGACCTGCTTAAGTACTCTGCTGGCAGACAAAAAAGCCACACGTGGCTGTGATCCAGTTGGGAAGCCATACCCATTTTCTCGTGGCTCAACTGGGGTATGTCCTGGGCATACATTTAAAGCAAGGCTGAGTCTTTCCAAATTAGTCTTTCCCTCCTTTCTGATGGGGTTCCACGCTCTGCTATGCTACTCCAAATGCTGCACAAAATTTGTGACTCAATCCCAGGTCTATCCCTACACACTAGCCCTGGAACCAGATGAAAACCAGCAACCCAGAGGGACAGAAAGGCTGGAGAGGCTGTTCACCTGAGTTGTGCAGCCTAAGGCTAACTGAAACCACAGAGCAGGACATAAAGGGGAAAAAAAAAGAGTAATTAAATGTTGCAGTTTTCAGTTCTTTGAGCCATCCGGTTGCTCGCAACCTTGTACTGGCCTGGAACCAGTGACCATGGACAAGGTTTTCCAGCCTTCTGTGAGACTGAGCAAGTAATGCCCCATGGGCAACACTATTATTCCTTCTTCCAGGTCCTCATCTTTAACTTTGCTCTCTCCAGTCAATTCCCCACTGCTGGAAGCAATGATAAGTGGAGGACTTCCTTCTCCAGTCCGTAAACCATGGGTTGGACACAGCTCAACTTCAATCTCAAAAATAGCTCGGCTTTTCCCTACCCCAGCTGTGACTTTAGGCCAACCCTCATCTGAATTTAAAAGAGGAAACCTATGACACTCCTCTCCGTTCTCTGAAGGGAGAAGAAGGATGGCATCTCTGTTAGCTGGTCACCCACTCCCAGACCAGCCTGGTCACTCCACGGTCCTACTATTAGCAGAAAGAGGTGCTGCCCTGGAGCCACCAGAAATCAGGCTGGGAGGTCATGGAGGAAAGGACTGAACGGAAGGGTCCCTGGTGAGCAAAAAGAGAGAGAGATGAGAAGGGCAGGGGCAGAAAAGCATTGCCTTGGTGGAGCAAAGCCGGGCACTATGGATTTGCTCACAACAGGCGGACTGCCAGGGGTCATCAGGGCAAGGTGGCATGTGAACAGACTGCGTGAGAAAGACTGGTGCTAACAAGACCCCTTAACTCAGGAAGGCAGCAGGTCCCTTCACCAACATTGGAAGGGTGATTTTCTGTCTCTGCTGGCCAAAGCAGAAAAGGTGTGCCTTGGAGCAGGAAAGGCAGATGTGGCCCACATCTCACACACACCCACCAGTCACTGCTCCTGCACTCACCTTGGAACCAGAATTGACTGGGGCGACCACCCCACTCTGGTGACTGCTGGCACCCGCTGAGAGGGGAGGTGGGTTCGGCACGCTGGGCTGGGCAGCAGCAGGCCAGTAATTGCTGGAGGAAGGAGTGCTGGGACGGTCCAGGATGTCATCCATACTGTGACTGCTTCGCAGTGGGAAGGACCTGAGCAAGAGGAGAAGGCAATGAGGTGGGAGTCAAAGAGCAGGGAACAGGGAGCAGCACAGGCACTAGCTACCACATGGGATGTCTCTGGAGGAAATACACGTGTCTTGGCCTGGTCCCTAGCACCTTTGACACTGCACGTTACAGGAGCCCCCCAGGGAAGTCTGTGAGATCCCAGGGCACAGTGAGGCCCTGGCAGGTTCTCCAGCATGGGAGCCTTGCGGGTCTCCATGGGCACACTCTAAACAATTACCCCACTGGCATTAGTGGTGTACCAGGAGCTCCTGCCTGGCCAATTGCCCTCCTGTTACCTGGTGTCTGGCTCCTCCGTCTCCCTTGCATTCTCCAAAGGTTTGACATAAGCTTCAGGGAACCAGCCGCACCTAGGGCACAGGAACAGAGACAAATGAGGTTCAGGCCACCCTGCTTTCTCATTCTTCAGATCCAGTTGCCCAACACTTCTAATCTACACCCATCCCACACAACAACCAAGCTGCATTTGCCACTACCATGTGTGGCAGGGTTCCTGCACTTCTTTCATCCATAGGTGGGGCACAGGGGTTATTGTGGCACAGACCTTGAGCTTGGAGCAGGACTCGCTTATCTCAGGGGCTGTGCAAAACCTCTCCTCCTGGGAGTAGTGTTGGTGCAATCCAGGAAGAGACACTCCAACCAACTGCAATCACAAGGAAGCTGGGGAAAACTCTTCCAGGGATTTTACAGCAGCTCTACTCCAGAAACAGCTGCCCAAAGAAAGGCACTGCTCTTGTTCATCCCACATCTGTGAGCATTCCCGCAGAGCACATTCTATGTGGAACGAGGCAGGCTTTACACACAGATGTTGGCTGGCAGTGCCTCAGGGAGTAATTCAGTAAGTGCTGGGTGCAGCAGTTTCCATGCCCTGCCTGTGCTGGAGGCTGTGGCAGCAGTTGCAGCATGAGCTAAGAAATGCCAGGCCTCTCAGGTAACTGCAGCGGTTCACGGCCCTGAGCTGGATCCCATGACAGGAGTCACTCAGCCATGCAAGCCAGGAGGGGGTCACTGCATCCCTGGCTCTTCCACCCAAAGCCCCTGGAGGTTTCTCAAGCAGCCCATCCAGGCCAGCCCTGCCACACTGTGTCTTCTTGGCACGGAGAGGCCCCATCACTGAGGACACAGCGTTGTCCCACTGAGACAGCGTGTGGGACACAGGGCCCAGGCCACACCAGGAGGCGAGCAGTGTGATGATTTTGGGCTTAATCCTCCCAGCTCCAAACTTGACAAGCCTGCATCTGGCCAATTTGCAGCACCAGAATCACATACGTGGATGAGCCCTCCAGTTTGCCGTAGAGCCAGCCATTCTGTGCCTCCGGCGTCAGCACCGCGATGACATCCCCGGGCTCAAACCGCAGCAGGGTCCGGTTGGCACCTGTCGTGTGGGGCACGATGGCCTGAACTCTCGTCATGCCACTCCTCTTCCTGCCCTCGCTGCCAGCGCCGGCCTCGCCAAAGGAACCCGAACGGGACGTACGGCCCGTGGAGAGCAAACCTGTGGGGAGGCATCCCAGGGGTCTGGCTGGAGTCTGGCGTCCTCCTGCAAGACCCACACTGCCTCAAATGGACCATTGCTTCCCCAGTCAAGTAATTACTCTAGTGGAGGAGCAGATGGCCTTACAGGGAGAGAGCAAAGCATAGCATGGGAAAAGCAGGGTAAGCATCCTTCAGGAGACAACCAACTCAAGCCAAACCCATCTGTTTTGCGCTGTATCCTCTTTGGCCAAATGCCTAGAGCATAGGCACTGCATGCCCTGGCTGATGCCTTGCCTGACAGTCCTCTTCCTGACCTGCTAGAGCTACTGATTATTTGGGTAATTTCTCTCTCTCCCTCTCCTTTTTTTACTTCTTTTAAAGACTTTAAGTTGAAATTTCTCAGGAAGGAAAAGCAGGTGTGTCATGAGGTAAGTGTCTGGGTTTCATAGGGCAAGCTAATATTTAACCTGGTAGTATGAGGGAAGGTGCTTTACTAAAATGGGAACTCTAGCAAGAACCAGTGCTTGTAGTTCAAGGAGTCTTGAAAAATTGCACATTTGTAGGTTCCCCACCTCACACAGCCTGGCCTTGCCCTGGATAGACTCTGCCCTGAAGCCTGAGCTCACCTTTTACTTCAGCCATGCCCTCTACAGCTCCCGTAGGCACCATCCTCTCACCATGCCCAGGAACGCGGATGAGGTCTGGTGGTCTAATAGAGTGGTGGTTCCTTCCCAAACCCAACCCCCTTCCCAGAGAGCTCCAACCCCTGTGTCTCCCCACAGCACTGCTCCCAGGTACGGGTCATACTGGCTGCTGATGGTGTCCTCCGCAGTGGCCGCCTGGGAGACTCTGGCTGAGGAGACATTCTCATTTCCGGAGGGTCTGGAGTGAAGATGCTGGATCTACTCCCAGTCATAGAAGGAGCAAAGTCCCCAAGGGGTCTCTGGGGCTGTTGGAAGGAAAGGGGGCTGAACACACATCCACAAAGGCTGTGTTAGGCAGGAGATGCTCTGAGAGATATGCAATCCCTCTTCGAAAGCCAAACTCAGCATATTCCTCCATTGCATCCCACACACAGGCTGCTCTTCCTCTTGGCCAGGAAAGGCCGCTGGAGCTGGACAAGGCAGCAAGCACCATGGCTGGCCAAGGACTGACCTTGTCCTGCAGCCTCACCACCGTAGAACCATTGAATTCTTTGGGTTGGAAGGGACCTTTAAACACCATCTAGTCCAACCAGCTGCAAAGAGCGGGGACACCTTCAACTAGATCAGATTTCTCAGAGCTCAGTTCAACCTGACCTTGAATGTTTCCTGTGACAGGGCATCTACCACCTCTCTGGGCAACCTGTTCCAATATTTCACCAAACAAGGGTAAGCTGTCTGTGGGCTCCTCACCATCTCAAGGTGGGTGGGCGTGAGCCGTCCTGATGAATACCCCTGGCCGTGGGAGGCTGAGAGCAGACCAGGTGAGTGGCTGTTTGAGGGGTTGCGGCTGGCTTCCAGCTGCTCCTTCCACTGTGGTGCCTTGGTCTGGATCATGCCCCGAGCCTGGGGAGAAGGAGAGAAGAGAGGGTGATGGACAGGGCAGACCAGCTACAGAGGAAGCCTAGGGCTTACACGTGCATTAGAGAACAGGTCCTCCCACAATTAGGCTTGTGGGAATGGCCAAACAGCTCCCAGTAGGAAGGAATTTCCAGGATAGCACCCTCGAGCAGAGATCCCATGGTCCCTAAGACCCTACTATAAACACCTACAGCGCCCTTCCCTCCTCCATCACTCACACAGCCAACTAACCCCACATCAGCACCATCCTCACCCCCAGACATCTTCTCCCAGCCCAGTACAGCCAGCCTGAACCTCACAGCAAGAAACAAAACAGTTTCCTGCCCAGTCCATGCACAGACATATCCTTCACCTAAGGGATGGCTCAGCCCTGGATCCCTGCTGCCTGCATGCTCCCCCCTAGCCCTGCTGCCTGCTCCCCCAGCCCTGCTCCCCGGCATGTCAGGGCTGTACCCTGCTGTAAAACTGCAGGAGAGTGTTGTAGAGCATCTGGTGCTTTTCAGCCAGGAAGCGGTAGCGGCGCTTCTCCTCCAGCTCAGCCTCCCTCTGGCTCTCAGTGACGAACGCCTGCATCTCTGAGCGCAGTCGGATCACATTCTCCTGTGTCATAGGGAAAAAAGGGAGGAAGGGATCAGTGAAAATCCAGAAGAGTGGGCTCAGGGGAAGGGTTGGAAGGGGTCATCATGTCTATCAGTTTCCCAGTCCACTTGCAGTGCTGGAGCAGCAGAGAGGAGCAAGAGCAGAGTGCCAGGGATTTAGTCCTTGCTTACTGAGGCTTCCTAAATGAGGAAAGGGCTTAGTGGGAGTGAGTACCACAGGTCAGTAGCACCCTGTAGAACAGGAGTTTCCTGCTTTCCAGATAAGCCTGCTGCCTTTTGAACATTGGCGCAACCCCTTGGCTAAGGTTGCTGAGAAATCAGTCCTGGCACCCAAGAAATCATCCAGTTCTTATTACCAACTCCCCTTCCTGCAATCACTGCTTACCTTCATCTCCCGGGCATTTTTGTCACGAGCCCTCTCCATTCTCCACAGCTCTGCCATGCACTTATCGAGGTTGGTGGCTCTTCGCTGGTACTCCAGCTCATACTGCTTCTGGCTCTCCTGCCAGGGAGAAAACAGGCTCAGTAAGGAACCAGAGACCCAGCTACACTGTGAGGCAGCAAGGGTCCTGCTCTGATGGAGGGTTGGCTATCTGAGTTCACCTGCAGTCAGACTTCACCTGGGCTTCTTGCAAAATGTCTTTCTTTACCTTTCTTTTCAATTTAAATGGCCCCAGAGTGCTGATGAACCTCCAGATCTCAGGAGCAAGGACTGGCACCCAGCTGCCCCAGCACTGGGAGCAAGTCCCCAGGCCTGTGTCTCCGTGACACTACCCACCAACATGGCCAGCTGGGCCATGGCAGCACAGGACCCACAGACAAGCAGAGCCTGCGGTTTGGGGAAGCTGGGAACTCTGCTTTTGGGATGCTGAGTCTCTCAACTGTGCTGAAGCATTTGGTGAGTCCCATGCACAAAGAACAGTCACCTCTTTAGCTCTCCATCATCAGCTGAACAAGGGGGGTTTGTTCCATGATGGGAGAAGGTTAGACCTCCTATGTTGAGCTGAGAGGAATCAAGGAAACACCTCAAGCATTCAAGCAAAAACCCTGGGTGAAGGGGAGAGGGAAACAAGGAGAGCTGAGCAGGAGAAGGGAGTTCGTCACTTACACTGATGAACTGCACATCCATTTTCCTGTTCTTCTCCATGTGCTGCAGCAGGTCCACGTGGAAGGTCTGAGCCTGAAAGAGGTGCAGGAGCCATCACCCTTTTCCCTTCCCCATATGGGATGTTGCATGCACTGTGACAAGGGGTGGCTCATAAAACATGCCGAGCACGTGACTCACTTGCAGCCAGGCTCTGGGCACACCAGCCCTGTAACCCTCCTCTGCCACGTGCGGCAGGGAAAGCAGGGAGGCAGGCACTTGCCTGCAGGTGTGTGTGAGGGCAGCTGGTGGGGTGAACATGCTAAATGCTGATAAGCTGTATTTAAGGAAATCACTTTATTCTCCACCTCCACCAGCCCGAGGGAAAACCACTCACCACAACTTCCAAATCAGAGCTCAGTAGTCTCTGCGTGTCAGACATCTGCATCAGAATTTCACCTTCAGGGGAAAAAGACAGGAGAAGGTGAGAAAGTCCTGCGGCCATTTCCTCGTGTGCCCAAGGAGGCAGATCAGCAGCACACAGCTCAGGCTAATGACACACGGCTGTGAAAGTCCAAGAGATATCACAAAGCACTGCTCTCTGCACCCTTCCTTCCCAGGTACTGCCAGTGCAGGGTTACTCCAGCCCATGGACCAGTGCTCTGCTACAGCTCCAGTTGTCAGCAGGCAGCCTCGCCTCTGCCACAGGCTCTGGGTGCTGGGGTTCTGCCCTGCCACAGCCCCTACAGGCCCCATTTCTAACCCCAATGGCTCCCCAGCTGCGGTGCACAGTCCTGGCTGTCCAGGGAAGGTAGCTCCAGCACCCACTCCGATGCTGTGCATGGTCCCGCTTCACTGGTGCTGGTATTGTGAAACCAGGAAAGGAAGAGACTGATGACAGGGAGCAGAGGAGCTAGCAGGGAGGTACAGATGACAAAAAAGAGTCTGCAGAAGGATCACATCTGGTGGAAGGTTTTTGCTAAAATGTTTAGCAGTGGAGAAGTTTCCTGAACATACTTTCAGCAGTCACCACCAGGCTGCAGAGTTGTTTACGCTGCTGAATGTGAGTCCCTCAGCCCCAAGCTGGCATTTCAGCCGGTTGCAGGCTCAGGAGGACAAAACCCCGTCAGCTATTGTCAGTGCATGCTCTCTGGCTTTTCCCTCACACCTCCAAGGAGGAAAATGCTCCCTCCATAATGAAAATTTCATCTCTTGGGGCAGGATGTCTCAACAGGGACTGGTTTCTGTGAGATGTCCATCACTGGAGGTCCATCCCAGGAGCTGAGCTCACTCACTGATCTCAGAGAGATACAGAGAAGAGTGCTGGGGCTCTGAGAAATATTCAAGGACATGCAATAAATTTGACTGTCACCATCTGGACAGGGTCTGGTACAGAGAGACACCTTTTAGAGGAGCTGTCTTTCTTGCCCCAGTACCTGGAAATGGACTAAGAGAGAAGGTCAAAAAAACGTAACTGTGGCTCACCACAGGACAGAAGATGATGTGCACAAGAGCCTTACCCAGCATGTGTGAGGTGGAACTCTGCAGTGCTTGCTCCCCAATCTTCTCAATTGCCTTAAAATACACTTCAGCTGCTTTGGATAATGCTGCGGGGAGAGGAGAGGGGTGGTAAGGGTCTGGCCTGCCTTCCCACCATCACCAGCTCCAGCAAGAGGCACACAGAACAGCCACCCCCTGGTACCTCACCTATAGGCACCCCATCTCTCCCCATCAGCAGTGGGTCCTGGAGCTGAAGAGTGCTTACGAGCAGCTCAGGACATGTCAGAGGTGGCAGACCTTGTCCTGGGTTGTGGCATAGGGGATGCCCAGGCTGGATACAGCACTGTGGTGTCTGGAACCCTGGCTATGTGGAACCCCACTCACCGTGGAAGGCACGCAGGTAGTTGTTCCCCAGGTACACCAGGTTCTCCAGCGCAGGGTTGAACTGCTCCAGGATACTCTGTGGCCAGGAAGAAGCTCGTTAATGCCATTCTTCCTCATGCCCAGAGATCTCAGCAGGTCAAGGCTCCCCCGCTGTGGTTTGGCTGGGTGAGAGCCCCCTCTGGAACCGAGGCAATGTACAGCCACGCACAGCCAGCTCCCAGCACCAGGGCTGGCTAGCAACTCCAGCTGCCCTCAGCCTTCCCAAGGCAGCCAGGAGAGGAGCCGTGCCAGAGGGCAAGGTAGCCCACTGCAGAGCCAAGAGGTCGCCTGGATGAAGATGGCTTTCTCCCAAGGGCCCACACCCACTGCAGGCAGGGGAGTAACTGCAAGGGGATATGAGCAGCCTTTTCCCTCACCCCACAGCCAGCCGGAGGGCCACTGCTTATTATCCAGGCATGAACACAACCCTTTCCTGGTCAGGATGTGGTGCACTGCCAGACTCAGCAGCTTAGAAGGGATGGACAAGCAACTTCTCCCCTTTTATTTGCATTTTATCAAGGTGTCCATTGACTACAGAGAAGACCAGAGACTGGAATAAGCAATGCCCCACTTCTGCCAGCCCTCCCTACTTTGGCTCAGCACCAATGTGTGTAGGGAAGCATTCATGAGATCAGAGACTCTTTCAAGGGAGGCGCAAAATGGATGATCGAACTTCTTCCTACTGGCAATCAAGGTGTGTCGCCCTTCATGCTCCATGTCCAAGCCACCCTGGCTGCCCAATTCCTTCCCAAACTGGCCTTTAAGATCCACACCACCCTCTCCTCCTGCCACCTATCTGCTCCCAAGCACAGCCCAGTGCCCACAGGAGCTGCTGCAGCTCAGCCTGGGAGTGGATTCAGCCCTCAGCTGTCCATCCAAGAGAGCCTTAGGTAGAAAACACTCATCTCCCACCCACACATCTCCCATATGCAGACAGGAGCAGCCTTTGATGCCAACACTCACCTTATAGATGGAGATGGTGGATCTGTAGGACAGATCCATCTCTGGAGCCTATTCACTCTCCCAGAGAAGCAAGGAGCAAAGGAGAGTACAAGGTGCTACACTGGCCTGGAGGACTCTGCTTCTGCACAGCGAGCTGGATGGAAAGCGCCTGTCACCAGCAAGGAAGGACAGCAGGAAGACACAGACGCGGTACAAAGGGAGCACTGATGGAGTTTAATAATTCACCAGCCGAGAGGCTGGAACTTGATCTCTGGAAGTAACCAGACTCTGGGGGGGAGAGAGGAATCCTGCGACAGCCAGCAAGGACACGTGACCGCCTCTTTGCATTATTGATTGCCAGCTCGGTACCCAGCTCTGCCCGTCGTGGCACCTGCGGCGCCAGCCACCTGCCCGCGTGGCTGCCTTATGGCACTGCCACTGCTCCGGCGCGGCTTGCTCGGCCTCACTGTGCTGAGCAACTGAGGCGCCTTCAGGTCTCTCTCACGCAGGCGCCTCGCAAGTCAGGAGATCCCTACCAGCTTGTGATCACAGGCAGCAAAGAGCAGCAAGGAAAGCTCTAAACAAATTTCTGCCCTGCCCATTATTCCCCCACTCCTGGCTTCAGCCCTCTGGCTCTCCTTCCCACTCCCAGTCTAAGTGAAACTCTCTAACTGCAGGAACAGGCTTCTGTCTGAACCCTGCCGCAGGTTTCACCTCTGGTGAGCTGGGACCAGTGCTGCCCTGGTGATTTCTTCTCAGCATGTGCCTGGGAAGAGAAGGATCAAGCAAAAATTTTTAAGGCCTGGCCAGTTCCAAGAGGATCCTCATATTGCAGCTGGTCCAAAGCCTCTCTCCTCTGGTTGCAGCTACTGTGGGGCAACCAGCCACTTGCACCACACACATGCTGCTGGGGCTGGCTGCAGGGACAGCTCATTCACTTCTGCAGTCCATACAAAAGATGTAAATCCTGTGTCTCAAGGAGCCCTTTTTCTGATTTTTTACCTGTAAGAAATTCAGAGTCTGCAAGCCTAGAACCCATCTGGGAACGTGTAGGATGGAGAGAAAGACAAGACAACCATGGACTGCACAAAACTGGAACCAAACACAAATCCCTCTTTATTTTAGGACATGTTAGTTTCTCACAGAAACAGGCAGCAGTAGTCCATTAACTCAAAATTATTAAAAATTCAGTTTTTTGGGTTACTCCTCAAAACACCTCCTAACAGATACATAAATTATTTATAAATATGCAAAAATTACTACAGAAACACTGAGTGGTATAGCAATCACAGTAGAATTTCCAGTTGTAAGAAAAACGTAAATCCAAATTGTCACAGGGTTGGCCTCTTTGGTGAGAACAAATCTCAGAGCATTTCAGTTACATTTTAATAAAGAGAAATGATCTCTCTACAAAGCCAAGGCTCTTGTCCCTTCCACTGAGCTTGCTGTGAGTAAAGAGAGGCTTTCACATCTCAGCCCCTGAGCAAGGTGTAGCACAGCAAGTCAGAGGCACAATAAAGTCCTGGGTGGGGGAGTCTGCTCCCTCCCCAGGCACTGTCAGTACTGTGTTGCCAGCCCATCTCAGAGGGGAAAGGAGAAGCTGCTGCAGAAAACAACTGACTTGGGAAAGGCTCACCCTTCTCCCAAGGCTAGTAGCAACATTCTGCATAGCATCGACTACAAAAAGTTGTAGCATTTCTGCTCCCCTTCAAACTGGGAAATAATAATCCCTTTTTCCCATACTATACACTCTGAAATACCTTGGGCCCAGTGGGCCAAGCAATCCCTGGAGCTTTATCAGGCCTAGGCCTGTTCTGTGACACGGGAAGGTGCACGGTGCTTTGTCAGTGGAGGTACTGCACAGGCAGGAGACATTCCAGCTGCTACAGCTCAAGACAAGTAGGTGAGGGCTCTGGATTCTGGGTCAGAGAGCAGGGCAGCAAAACCAAGCACAGCAGCAGAGATGGGGTTACAGCACAAAGATAACTGTCAGCATTTTACAGCTGTCATACATGTCATACATTCTGTGTCTGGGAATACAGGTGTACGTGCACTGCTGTCTATTAAATACTAATTCCTCTTGAGTATTACGAGTCTCTCCCCCACCTCAACACCTTGGTTCAAGGGCAGATCTGAGCCATTTCAGTGTCTGCTGCTCCTTGCCTTCAGAATGCAGAACGGGCACCTCCAGGTCAGTCATCGGCAGAGATGTCGCACCAGCTGCTCCAACTGCTCCCGCTGCTGGTAGATGTAGAGCTGGGTGTCCCAGAGAGCGTTCACCAGCACGGTGTCATTCACCTCGTCCAGCATCACCTCCGTGTGCAGCTGAGGGCTGAGCCTAAGGACAGCGAGACAGCATCACCAGCTGGGCACAGACACAGGGTGACCAGGCACGAGCCACTCAAGCAGGACACTTCCACCAAGCGGCTCCCACTGCTGGGGTGCTCGCTGGCCCTCCATCTGTCAGGCTCGCAGAGCAGAGGCCTTCCCCCTCAAGGGGGAAGCCTTCAAGGCCCAGCCACACTCAAGGCTGAGCCACAGTGAAGTAACTCAGTGGAACAGGGCAGGACGCACATCCCAAAGGACCACGCAAGCAACACCCCCCAAGCCGCCCCTGACCGGCCCAGACCAGGCGTGCTGGGTGCCTCAGCTCACGTGGAGGGCCGGGGCACGCTCCACCATGTCACTGAGGGATGCGCAGGGGGCAGGGGATGGGTCTGGGCAGGCATGCCTCTGGAGGGGATGCCATTTGGGATGACGCAGGCCACAGCCAGGTCTGAAGCGAGAGGGATAAAAATAGGTCTGTGCAAGAGAGCGGAAAGGAAGCTCCTACCGGAAATATGGGACATCCGTCATCTCACACCAGGCCCTGGCACGATCCACAGCTGGGCCATCTGCGTCAGTGCACTGCAGGAGAAACAGGCCCGCAGTCACAGCCTGCCTGCTCTTCCCCGGCCTACAAGAGGCTTCCCTGGCACCAAGTCCAACTGCACAAGCCACAGAGGGAGAACAAAAAACAGGAGCAGTGCATCCTGAATGGCACTGCTTGCCACCAAGAGTGGGGTGGCTTTTCTTGTTCTTTTTTATTTTTAACATAAGAACAGTGCTCCTGATGCTTGGGACACAAGAATTGCACCCTACAAACCCTTCATACATCACAGCACAGAGTGGATTGCCTTAAGGAAACTCCCAGGATGATCTTAATGACAGTCTCCTTGGGATTTCATCTGTATCCATTCTGTCCAAGCCCTGTACAGCAGAGCCTGTGATTACTTCAGGCTTACTGGGCTATCCTGGGACAGTTTCCCCAGGAGCCCTGAGGTAAAAGACAGGGAAAGCAGAGGGACTCTGGGCATTTTCTCACTTCAGGAAGTTAAAAAGGAGATAAAGTAACAGAATTAATATCACAGTCAGAACTTCAGTTCTGATCTTTCTGGCTTTCATCCATTTAGGAGTGTTTTCATGCACAACATTTAATGATCTTCTTCCTGAAGCACACAAGTGCATATGCCAACTACATACTCCTAACCACAGCTCTCAACTACTGATTTTTATTATTGACTCTTCCACTTCTCTACTATTTACTGATTTCCCCAGTGGGGAAAACAAAGTTTTTCTAAAGAAAAATGAATTGCTGTTTTCTGAGGCATGAGTAGTGCTCCTTTCAGCTGCAAGAATATCCCTTGGGGATGACTGTCCCTTTGGGGCATTCAAGACCCCAAAGAATCAGACAGGTCTTCAGGCCTGCTGTGCTCCCGCAATTCTTATGTTACCCACTACATTCACGGTCACAGCAGTTCCAAGGAAATAGAATTTACTTCCAAAAGGAGGAAGCTGGAAGCCTTTTCTCCCTCCCTGCAAGCAAACCCAGGGATTGCCGTTGCCTCCTCCCAGTACTCACACAATCCACCACCATCTTGCCAAGCTCCCTGGCCCCAAAGACGGTCTTCGCCAATTCCCAAGGGTTCGAGGGGCGGAAAACATCCACAGAGCTCACTGGGACCTGTGGAGGTTTCCCTGTCCCCAGGGAGACCACCAGCCCCAATTTTCTTACTTCATGCTTCTGACCCTGAGGACAAACAAAAGATCTGTTTGCAAGGACAAATAACGAAAGTGGAGCATGTCCTTCACAGCAGCCCCAGGGAAGCTCTGAAAGCCAAGTCAAAATGCTCAGCAGCCTTTTCTTCCCCCATCCTCCTCCTAAGTATGGCCTGGTGAGACAGCTGTAATCCACAAGACTTCAGCAGTCGCACTGTTCTGTCCCTTCTCCCCTGACCACACCCAAACCCATGGGATCACCCCAGAGACTAGTCCTAGGACCAGATTACCATGAAACAGTCCAACTCTTCAGTCATTTTGGCAACACACCCCCCTTTCAGCTACAGGGAGCAATAGCTGCCACTGGTTATGCATCTTCTTGAAGAACTTGCCACATCACACAAGATACTCACTCTTCAGACTTGCAGAGTACCCTACCCTCATCTTCTCCATTTAATTTTGGGCAGAAAAAGGCCCTGCAGAGCCATGTCAAGAGCCACATACAACCATCAACTGAATCATCCTTGTTCAAAGTAGCAAGGAGAGGCTGATGCCTCCTTCTCTCACACCCTTGTTGGAAGAGGTACCTCACCTCCCAGCCACTATTCCCAACACATATCCCCCTCCATACACTCCCTTATGGGGTTCTGCACTACTAACTTGTTTATCCACTAAGATGCATCCACTCTCAAACCCACTTCCTCTTCAAGAGAGGCTCGGTGGGGCCAAAAAACTCCAGTTACCAGTCAAGGCTAGGATTTGCCTCACCTTTTGGATCAGTGTCTTGTTGTACTCGTGGATCTCTGCCATGGCATCAAGGGTGGGGTTGTTGGCCAGCAGCCCTCCGTCCAGGAAGCGGCCGATGGGCCGGAAATAAGTGGGAGCCGCGCCACTGCAGCGGGCAGCGCGCCACACGAGCTGCTCTGCAGGGACAGAGAGCAAAAAGGCCTCTTGCAGCAACTCTGCTGTGCACAAAAAGCACCCCAGCTCCACCAATGCGAGTCAGGATGGCCTGCAATCCCAGGAAACCCTGCCCTACATGATTGTGCCTCTTTCTCCCAACAGTAGGGCTTCTGCTTGGATGCACACGATGACTCCGCAGGGCTTTAAAAGATACTTTCATCACTTTTTACATATCTGAGGTGAAATTCACTCTCTCTGTCCATTTCCTTGCTGCTATTTTGGTAGTGAACCAGTAAGCTGGAAGAGGCTGCATGCCTTGGTTACATGGCTTTTCCACGTTTTTCTGTGAGAGCCCAGAATCCTGTATGCAGGACTCCCTTTATCAGACCCCTTCCTCATGAACCTCACTAGTCAGCCTCTGCTCCAGGTACAAGAGAAGCCAAGGGAGGAGGAGAGAGGAGAAATGGGAACCATCACTAGCACCTAGTTACAAGTCAAGACCAGGGCTGAGACATCGCTAGGACACCGTGATTTTTAGAGCAATGGGAGGAAGAACATGAAATCTGTCTCTGAGGGATGAAACCTCCCCAAACAACCAGCTGGACTTCCATGTACCATCATTTACCTTCTGGCCGAGTGAGTGGTTGGAAAGATGCACTTGTCTTGTATTCAGTGGAGTGTTTTGTCTCTGGTACAGGGTAATTCCGGAAAAGGTGGAGCTCAGCTGGCTGTCGGTCACACAATGTCCCTGTCACCATAACCCTGGGGACATGAGAAAATAAGAGTAAAATGAAAAAAACCCAAAAACTTATGGTTTCAATAGTCTGCACATCACACTCCTTCAGATCAGCTGAGCATCTCTGCTGAGACAGGTCTAGAGCACATGTGGGACAGCATCAACCAGCACAGCCCGAGGCAGGACTTACTTGGGTTTTCGGACATCTGTCATTTTGGTGTTTTCCCCAAATTCCTTCTTCAAGAACTCATCCAGGGGCTCCGACTCGTAGGGCCGAGACCCCCGGAACACCATGTCCTTCATGCGGAAGTACAGGCAGCGCATGTAGTCCATGGACTTCCCTGAGACAGGCAACAGTGGTGGCAGGAGCAGGGGGGTGGGAGGAAAGGCAGGCAGAACAAAGAGCACATCAGAGCAAGGACTTCCCAGGACAAGTGGGAGATGGGAGTCATCACTCCCAATCCAATCCCCTTCCCAAACTGCCTGTCATCTGCCTGTCATCTTGGTTCTCAGCAGCATGACTGGGAAGGATTACAGAGGAAGAGCAAGCTTGGAACAGTTTCCCATTACCAGAATGTATCAATCGCCTTGCTCTAAGGCCTCTGTGGGGAGCACGGGAAAAACAGAACATTGAACTCTGACACCATGCACTCCCCAAAACCCAGAAAGCTGCTCAAAGCCAGCTGACATGAGAAGTAAGCGCAAAGCCAGGTCTAGGCTTTCCTTCATTAAGGAACATCCCTTCCCTCCTTTGGCAAGCAGAAAACATCTCAGTCGGGACTCAGAGAGGCAGCTCCCACCACACATCTGCTCCCCCGAGAGGAACACTCGGGCCCACCGGAGCGAGAAGGGACCCATTATGTCCTTACCATGTACAATAGCCAGTGCCAAGATCCCTCCAGTGCTGGTCCCTGCAATCCAGTCAAAAATCTCACGAATGGGACGACCCGCGGCCTTTTCGATAGCCAGGAGAAGCTGGATGAGCACAAGGCCCCGGATGCCCCCTCCATCCAAGCACAGGAGCCGGTCATGACTGGAGAGAGACAGACACAGATGACTGGGAGCTCTAGGACAGATTACAAATCACAGAATGGGAACATGGCCCTGGGAATGGGAAGCTATGGCAGTAAGTAGATTGCTGCAGACAGTGTAATCAGTGAATAAATAAATCCAGCAATGCCTTCTCAGGTGCAAATAAGATATGTCCACTTAGCCATGTCAGAGCTGCTGCAACATCCTTTGCTCTTGCACAGCCATCTCTAACCTTTACACCAGAGAGAGAGTCACCAGCCAAAATCATGCCCAAGTCCCCTACTACACAGTAATGGGCATTATGTCATAAATAAAAAAGCAGACAGACCTAAATCCTGCCAGCAGCACTTCAGTGCCAACTCCTCTTCCACTCCATGCAAAGCGAGGTGCAGGCACTGCCAAAACAGTGCAGAGGAGCTGAGTGAATGAACATCAGGGCAGTGTGTGGAGACAGTAATCACAAAGCCAAAAGAGTGTTGGATGCTCAGTGGCACAGGGCAGGGACAGAGCAGGGTTTCACCTTCTGATTGCAGGCTACACTGCAGCTCCAGGCAGGACAGGCAGGGATCATTTATGGAAACAGAGATTTCTCAAAATATGCTGGCAAAAACTGCAATGTTGATGGACATGAAATAACGTCAGCTCTGAGGATGCCATCCCCATGGGTGTGGGAGGGAGAATTCACACACGGATTTCACCTTCAAGTTGCACAGGAGCCTGGACAGAAGCTGTTCCTCACTTACTTTCTTCTAGCCTCACTGGGCATGTCCACAACATCTGGTGCCTTCAACAACTGTCCAAGCGTTGTGGAAATATACAGAAGGTCCTTGTACCCTAGAGGGCCATGAACATGGAAAATGAAAAAAATAAATTAGAGATCACCGGTGTGGTAACCAATAAATATAATAAACACAGAGAGAACATCCAACTCCCTTCCCAATCGAATAAAGGTCCCTGCAGGAGACACAAACCATCTTACCCACAGCCAACAGGTACCCCCCAAATTTAACTCCACACCAAGAGACAGTAACACCATCCTTTAGAGTGGGCACCTGGAGATGCACCAGAAAAGACAGGATTTGGAGAAGCAGATGATGTACACAGTGGGTGAGTGAAGGCAGAGCCCAGCAGCATGTCCACTACGCAGTTTACTGCAAGCTGTTAAGATAAAACCTAAATCTACTCCTCAAAGTAACCTAGGCAGGAGAGCTGTGGGGACAGGGTGACTTGTCATTACCCCTCATCTGACGTTCACCCAGGCCACCCTGGGCGTGGGCACCAATCCAGGCTAGGTGAGAAGCCAGCCTGTGAAACCAAAAGAAGAAAGAACAGGGGGAGAGAAGTTACATACTCCTGCCAGCACCCAGGCCAGAAGGTGGCTGTGGACAACAATGAATGCTGTGAGGAGTTTCTTCAAGGGCCAGAGTCCACGACAAAAAAGGGTTTTGCTCTGTCACTGCATCAGAGCTGAAACTGGGCAAGGGTTGCCTTCACCAGGCTATGGTGAGAAGAAAGTCCTGGTGTCAGCAGCCAGTGAGATTTGTGGTGACACAGACACATTCCATGACTGTCCTGTAGCCCCACAGGAGAGCCTTTGCAAAGAAAAACTCCAGCCTGAGATGGGAAATGGTCCACAAGCAGATGTCAGCTGCTTGCATGTTCTTCTCATGACCCTCCAAGTCAACTTCCCCACTGCCTAGTCCACAACCCCTCTTGTTGTCTCTGCCTGAAAGCTCTGCAAAGACAGAAAGCCTGTCACTTAGAATAGACCCACATACTTATTCGCACAGTCTGGGCAGCACAGACCACAAGATTGAACACAATCATACATCCCAAGGCAGGCTTTTCCTATGCATAACAAACCAAATAATCAAGGCTTCTTATCCTCAGGCTTCACCCTCTCCCTCTCCCAGCTGTTAGCCTCCAGGATCTGAGTAAGTGACACTTCTAAGTCTCCTTGTGTCCAGCACAACTCCAAGAGGTCCTCAAGGCAGACCAGCAAGTACCTCCCCTTCTGTACATGACCCAGTGAAAAAAGTACATGCAGGCAACTAAGTAGAGTTCCACAGAGGTAAGGCAATCAGTCTTTCTTTTTACAGAACTACATTGTGTCAGGTCTACAAAACGAATGTTTTGAGTACAAGAGTTTAGAATATACACAACAGGAAAAGCAGAGAAGAGAGATGGGCTCCTGCAACAGGTGAATGAGGGCAGAGTAACCAGACAGTGAGAGCTTTGACAGTTCCCAGAGCACAGCCTGTGTGAAGGGGAGGTCTGAGACAGCACTGTGAAGCAAGAAGGGAGAAGAGCGAGGGAGGGCCAGGGAAGGCGTTACCTAAGCTGCTGAGGTTGCTCCGTGAGGAAGGTTGGCCTTCCAGGAAGGAGGCGGAAGATGGTGCCAGGCTTGGGGAGTCAGGGTTGGGTGGTGGGTGGCAGCGTTCGGTCCCTACAGTTTGCAGCAGGTCTAAGAGCACTTTCCGGTTCGCACCTTAGGTGACGAAGGGGGAGTTACAGATCAGAAAGAGAATCAGTGCACGCGCACACCACGGGGGAATGTCCTCTGCCAAATGCACAGCAGGCTGGACCCTCACAAAGACTCTGGGATGACTGGGGGAAGGGCAAAACATATCCCGGGTAACTCTCCCCAAACATCAGGCAGCAGGACTTGTGCACAGCAGGAATATCCACTGCATGTGCCACACACTTCTCACCCCTGAAGAACTGCCCGAGTCTGCCTCTGCGTGGGGGGTTCAGCAGTGCTACGTTATCCCACTGTGAGCCTGACATAGTGATCTGAAAAAGGGGGAGTGCGTGCCATCTTTTCCTCTTGCATCTCTGTGTCACAGAAGAGAAATTCATCAAGGGCTATTAATACAAAGCCTATGTATCAAAGTAAGCGCCTACTATGTGAGCAACTAGAAGCTGGGAAAGCACGCTGGAGAAGCATCACCCATGCATGGCATGTTTTCACCTCTCCCCAAGACACTGTTTTAACCAGGGAGACACGATGCTGGGCTCACTCTGTAAGGCTGCTGACATGCTCCCTCACCTTTACTGCTTCTGGCTGCCAACAGCCCTGGTGTCTCCCCAAAATCATTAGGGATCTCGACATCTCCTCCGAACACGATGATTGCTTTGATCATATCCAGGTGGTCATGCTAGGGAACAATAAAAAGCTCAGTCAAGATCCGCTTACACAATTTCTCATTTCTTCCCTCCCCTTTTCATCAGCTGAAGCACCCACAAGGGAACACCACACAAAATAGCCAGAATTTCAAAGGACTCTGTCCCTGTCTCAATGCTTCAAGAAGATTCTCTCCTTCCCAGCAGCCTCTGCAGAACACCCACCTTCATGGCCAGGTGCAGCGGGGTGTTGCCATCACGTCCCCGGGCGTTGGTGTGGGCGCCGTGTGTCAGCAGGACCATGGCGCAGTCCAGGCGGCCCCTCTGCACCGCAATGTGCAGAGCCATGTCGGCCGTGCGGCTGCTCACGTTCACCTCGGAGCCGTACTCCAGCAGCAGCCGTGTCATCTGTGCCCGAGTGTGCAGGGGCCACGTCAAGAAGAGAGAAAGCAATCGTGAGGACAAACAGCTGGGCACTCGCACCATGCTGGTCTCACGGCAAGCAAAGCAGGGGAAGAGGAGGGAGCCTCAGCCTGGATACAGTTGGCTGGCAGATGCCAGCTGAATTGTTCCAAGCACTGGGGTTTCTCTGTCGTTTACCACAGAACTAGTTGGTGGCTGCACAGCCTGGCTGGAGCTTCTGGATGTTTAGGGATTGATACACAACTGAGTCAGAGGAAAAAACGGTTCCTACTCAGGCCAGGATCCCTGCAGACTGAAAGCAAAATTTCTGCCTTCTGAGCTTCTCTTTATAAGCCAAGCAAATTTAGGTCTACTCTGAAACAGCACATTTCTGACAGCAATGGATACTGCAGGAGGGAAAAGAGCCCTGCTATAGCAATGCCCTCTGCTTGCAACAAGCATCATTCAGGTGCTCCAGCACGGCATATCATCATCCTGCCCAGCTCTGGCAGGACATACTTTTACCCACGTGCCACCACTCTGTGCCTACCTCACACCTCCCCTGCAGTTTTTAAGGCATTGCTCTGTTTGCTTCCAGGAAACTGGCAGATAAGAAGAGAGCTCCCTCCAGGGGCAACTGTGCTTCGGGGACAGTGCTGCAATTTCCTCAACAAAAGGGAAAAGGGACAAGCTGGCAGTTTTACAGCCATGGATGAAATTCTAGGGATGAGTCCACCAGTTTATTTCACTGCAAGGCACCACTGCTCTATTCCCTGTGGCAAATAGCACCGACTGGCACAGTGCAAAGAGAATCAAACACTGGGCTGATGGCTGGGCTCTGACACTCCCAGGGCTCTGCAGGTGCACTCGAAAAGGGACAGGTTAGCCACAGGAGGAATTAACTGGGTGCTGGGTAGCAGAACAGGCTCTCACCACAGATTGGCTTCATTTACCTCTGCCTTCTTCGCCCAGTGCAGTGGAGTGGCTTCATAGCGTGGGTCCTTGGAGGAAACCTGGCTGGCATCTGCCTCAAGGATGGCCTGGGCACACCTGGGAAAGACAGTGAGACGACAGGACGGGTGGCTGCTGTCTTGACTCAAGACCTCCACTCACATCACCACCTGCCTTCTGCCCAGAAGGAAACCCTGCAGCAGCAGCAGGGTCTCTGCAACACCTGCAAGTTTCTCAGCTGCACTTTTGTTTTGCTCTTCACAGAAAGCGTGGGCACAACAGAAAGCATACAGACCAAATAGTGTTGGGAGCAGGAGAACCTCTTCCCAATTACAAGCTGTGGAGCAACATCCGAGTGCTTCTCTAATACAGGAATATGGCATTTCTGGAAACTCTCCAAACCTGAGAAGTGAAATTCTTCTCTTCTCCTCTCTTTCCATGGAAACATGGGGATAGAACTATGATAGTCAAACACTTGCTGAAATCAAGAATCTATGTACTTCCCTATGAGTGAAAAACCACACCTGTTGTGAACAGACCAATATCTGGTGCCTAGAAAACAGTGTAACTAGATTTATGAAATAAGCATGCCCTCTCCACTACCACCAAACAAACCCAGACTGAGAGATTAAGCCCCAGTGCAACCTCAGTGACCTATGCCCATTTTGGGCCTGTGAACTTGTCTCTAATGTTGGGAAGTACTTTTCAAAATGCTTAAAAATCAGCTACGAGCAGCTAGTGTTGCCTTGAAAGCTCTGTTTGCAGAGCTTGGACACTCTTTGAACATTAGGTATTATAAAGCAATATACAAAGGGAATTGAATTTCTCAAAACACAGAGTAAATATTGCGCCTCTTTTGATTCAGTTCCAGACTGCGTTATTAAGAGTCAAGAGCATCTCTGGCCTAAAGAAGATAGGCTTTGAAACAAAAGCTTATTAGGATCAGAGCACTCAAAGACAGACATACAGCAATTAATACTATCTAATAAGCAATCATCTTCCTGCAACTCATTCTGAGAAGTATTTCACAAACCTATCTTTTTAAATCTGTGTCTTTCTCCTGATATCTGATACTGAATAATGTATTAATTCGGGGAAAAAAGGGTTTTATTCTGAAAGCACTTCTTTCTTTCTCATACCAGCACTTCCCTGTTCTTCTGCCAATGACTACACATGGGACCTGTCCTACTGAGCACAGCCCTGGACAATGCTGAGCAAGCATGCAGGTCCCCAGACATACCCCTTCTGGGAGAACTTCAGTGCTGTGTGGATGGGGTAGCCCAGCGTGCCCATGACGCTGCAGCTGGCACGGCACTTCAGCAGGGACCGAACCATGTCCTCCTTGCCCAGCTGGCACGCGAGGTGCAGAGCTGTCAGCCCCTCATTGCTCAGGTGGTCCAAGCCAGTAGTTGGGGTTTTGCCCAGGAGCTGGAAGGAGGAGAGAGTAGATAAATAAATAGACAAACATGCAAGAGCACCGTCTCTCTTCCTGAGCTCCGAGGACAGCCTCTGGAGCACTGGACTCCTCACAATGCTACAGCCTCTCCTCTCCATCCCTGCTCCCTGTAAATTGTAGATCTGTTATGTGCTGACTGGTCTGTTGCACAAAAAAATTCCACTGCCACAGTGGGAAAACCATGCAAGCCCTGGTGCACGCATGAGAAGTGGGAATTTAGGTTCTTTTTTTTGGTTAAGCAAGGAATCAACAGAGAAAAGAAACAAACAGGAGACAGATCAGAAAACAAGTCAAGTTGATGCCACCAGAGAAATTAAGAAGAGGATATCTTTTTAATACAAAGTCCATAACTGCCCACTCCACAGCACGGCAAGCTCTGATTCTCATCCTACCTCATCATGCATTAGGAAACTCCAACACAGACTGGTATACAGAGGTAGAGATGTCACAACAGGTATTGGGCAAACATGGGGGTTGCAGCCATGGAGAATAGTCAGTCTCAGGCTTGCACCAAGTCTTGAGGAGCTGACAGACCTCAGGAACCATGTGCAAGGCCACCCACGCCCTACAAACCCTGCCACTCTGCCCAGCACTTCTCAGCAATCAAGAACACCTACGACTCTAGACTGTCTCTGCCTTGAGGCCCTGATCACTGTCCCCCATGCGAGGCCACTCAGTTCAAACAGCAGGTCCTGCAGCTCAGGAGAGCCCAGGGCAGCTCTGAACTGTCCTTCAGCCTGTGGGCAACACATGATCCCCCACAACAGCATCAACACATGCCTCCCTACAGGAGCACTCTTCCCAAAACCAAACACCCTGCTCACAGGAGAGAGGGAAGGGACAGTCATGGGCCTGAGGAAAGGCAGGATGAAGGCCTGATGCAAAAAGCAGTGAAGGATACTTTCTGAGGAGACCTGCTTAACATCCTTGCTCTAATACAGGGTGGAATCCCACTCTGAACATGGGAAACAGCACCAGTAAAGAGAAGATATAAGAGGCTGAAATCAGGCTCAAGCATTAACTCAACAGAGGGAACCGACTTTCCCTTCCCCTGTCTGCAGCTGTTTTCCCATCTGTCAGAGACTGAAATATTACAGTTTTACAAGTAAAACATTTTTTCTGATTTTAAAACTGTGTTACAAAAACTGCAAAGAAGAGCACCACACCCTGCAATGGACTGAGGCACCAAACTGCCTGCTGATGAAGATAACAACTCAGAGCCAGGGGACTTTCAAAACACAAAACTTAACACCTCAGACACTGGCATGAAGGGTGGGGGGAGAAAAAGCTTTGGGTGTGTTGAAACTGCCCAGCCTCCACTGTGCACCAGAGTCCAGCTGATGGGTCCTTACCCGCAGCAGAACGGGTGACATGCCCAACACAGAGGCCCCCTCAAAGCGGCCCTCAGACCCTGCACCAAAGCACAAGACCTGATGCAACAGAGCGCCAGTGTTGCAAAGGACAGTGTCTGAAGCTAGCCCCTGCAAAGGGAGGCACATGAGCGTTCCCACCTGGCTCAAAAGGTGTATTAATCCACGGGACTCTGTACTTGCCCCGATGTGGTGGTGTGGCGTGGCAGCATGCTGTGCTGTGCCGTGTGGCAGCATGTAGCCGCATGGCCATGGCACCGACAAGGGACCTCCACCACCAGGAAGACCAGATGGAGGAGAGCAATAAGCCATCGGGAGCTTCGGAAGGGTGATATGCATTCCATCTAACCCTTGTGACCTCTTCCTGTCCCCCCAACCCCACCATGCACATTCCTTTTCCTATCTCTTCCTTTCTTTCTTTCTTTTTTCTTTCCTTCTCTCAGCCTCTTTCACTATTAAATAAAATACACCTATTTTTTGGCAACAAAATCTAATCTCATTTGATTTTAATCTCGTTTGGAGATATTTCAGAATCTTACAAGTTCTTTCCAGTTTATGCACAGACTTTGCTTCTCTGGGTTTAAACCAGTTTTTAACACCATCCCTCTCCTCACAGCACAGAGGAGACCTGTTCCGGTCCCACTTTCTCCCAGACTAGAATTCACTCCCACCTCAATGATCTGGGGGTTGTTCCCTCGCACAGCATAGTGGAAAACAGTCTCCCCGTTCCTGTCGGTGATGTCCACCCGCGCGTGGCACTCCAGCAGCTCCAGCAGGCACTCCATGTCCCCCTTGCGGCACGCCAGGTGCAGTGGGGTGCAGCCATCCTCGCTGTCCGTGCTGTTCACACAGCTGCAAGAGAGGGCTCAGCATGAGGCCCAGGAGTAGCCACGGGAGGAGGAGGGCATGCAGCTGCTCCAGGAGCTGACACAGAGGTACCTTCCACCTCTGCCTCGTCTGGCGTGAACCATGAGGTTCAGGAAAGCCTGGCCTCTTGCCAGGGAAGGAGCACAGGGAAGGGCCATCAAGCAGCCGTGCCCTGGACTCTCTTCCTGCCATGCTGTTCCTTTTTCTGCCCTCCATATGGGACCAGGAGGAGACAGGTTACAGTCAGCAACCTGGTGATGGTGCTGCCATCTGCCCTCCCATCCCCTAACTCCTCCGCAGTCTCCCCTCAGCAAATTTGTGCTGGTTTTGGCTGGGGTAGAGTTAACTTTCTTCACAGTGGCTGGTACGGGGCTGTGTTTTGGATTTGTGCTGAACACGGAGTTGACAACACAGAGATGTTTTTGTTGTTGCTGAGCAGGGCTTACACAGAGCCAAGGCCTTTTCTGCTTTCCTACTGACCCACTGGTGAGGAGATGGTGCAGGGGAGGAAACACAGCTGGGACAGGTGACCCCAACTGACCAAAGGGATATTCCAGACCGTATGACATCATGCTTAGTATACAAACTGTGGGGAGAAGGAGGAGCAGGGGGGTACATTTGGAGTGATGGCGTTTGTCTTCCCAAGTCACCATGACACGTGATGGGGCCCTGCTCTCCTGGAGGCAGCTGAACACCTGCTGCCCATGGGAAGCAGTGAATCAATTCCTTGCTTTACTTTGCTTGTGTGCATGGCTTCTGCTTTCCCTGTCTTTATCTCAACCCACGACTTTTCTACTTTTTGCCCTTTTGATTCTCTCCCTGCTCCTGCTGCTGGGGGAGTGAGGAGCGGCTGTGTGGGGCTTGGTTGCTGGCTGGGGTTAAGTCATGACAGAACTTCCCCATGAAAAAACAGCAAGGGCTTGTGTCCAAAAACTGTTTCCAGACAGTCCTACTATACCTCCTATTCTCACGGCTTACAAAGTGAGCAACAACCACCCCCCTCCCAAAAATCAGCTCCACAAGGGTTGCAGTAACCTAACCAGTGTCTTTAGCAGGGCACTTAAATCCTCTATGTCAAGCACCAGACCTCTGGGCTCTACAGCAGCAGGTTGAAACCTGCCAACCAGCTCCCGCAGCAAAAAAATGGATACTCTAACACAGCCCAGTCTGCCCTCCCAAGCTCCTTCTGACACCGACCCCCTGGAGACCCCCTCTCCTTGCCTCAGGATGTGGTTATGCCTGAAGCTCTCCCGGTGGCCAAACTCCACAGCGATGTGTGCAGGGGACCAGCTGGGGTAGCTGCGGAGGCAGTCGCTGAGCTGCTGGAGATCCTCCAGGGACAAGGGCTGGCATGAGCTCTCATAGAAAGGTCGCAGCTGCCGGGCATATTGCTCAAAGTACACCAGGGCGTCTGCTTCGTTGTCCAGCTGGAAGAGCCTGGAGAAAAGGCAAGCACAGGGGTCACCCTGCTCAAAGGAATAACCCCAATGCCGTGTATCTGAGAGAAAAAACAGCAAACAGCAGTGCTGCGAACTTTCATTTTCTTTTTCAACCAGTATCATCCTTGTTCCAAGACAAGCAGGGAGACTATTTCGCTGCAAGAGAGCATCCCCGTTCCTGAATAATGTTACGTGTTGCTCTGAAGTATCCTACAGATACTGAACCACCAACAGAACGAACAGAAATTCACGTGTACCTATGGATGCCCTAAACTACATCACAGCTGCCTGTTATCGCAATGTTTGCAACCTGTCCCCTTTCCACGAGCTATTTTGACGGCAACTCCTCCACCAGCCCACGCATAGGCCTTCCACCCCTCCCAGCCCACCTGCTGCTTTAACACATCACCTCACACGCGCGGCCTCGAAGCAGCCCCCACGTCAGCAATCTGGGGACTCTGGCTTCCCACGTCAGCAGGGACGGCTAAAGGTCTGTCACTCACCGGAACGCGACCTGCGGGCTCTGGGGATTCACCAGCAGGCAGTCCCAGGAGCGAGCGAGGCTGTTTTTGTAGAGGGCCACCCTGCCCTCCTCCCGCAGGCAGGTGTGACCGGCGTACTCGGCGGCCGGCACCTCCCTCACGCGGTACGGGTTGGAGAATATCTGCGTGACGCTGCTGAAAGTATCCAGCAGCCGCCCAAAGAACTGCATCTTCCCAGAGCCTCGGGCGGCTTCTCGGGAGGGAAAGGCGTGTGCGTGGCCCGGAGCGCCGCCGGGTGCCGCCGCGGCGCCGGGAATGGGGACGAGGGCGGACCAGAGGATGGCGCCGGGCAAAGCACCACGGGCCCCCAGCGCCCCCCGCGCGCCGCCGCCAGCGCGCGCCGCCCGCCGCCCGCCAATCGCCGGCACCGCCCCAAGGGACGGGCCAATCAGC
>VZRF01008470.1:1301476-1335755 GCA_013396875.1 Vireo altiloquus | reverse complement strand
CGGCAGCGGCAGCGGGGGGGCGTGGCGAGGGTGACGTCACCGCATGACTGTGTTTTTTATGAATGAAAAGAATCCGCGGGTGAGTAATCGCGGGGAGCGGGGCTGGAGGCGCCGCCCGACGCCCTGACCCGGCAGCGGCCCCGCGGGACCAGCGCAGCCGCCAGGTGAGCGCCGGCCGGAGCGGCCCCTCCGCTCCCTCCTCGGCTTCGCCCCCCGCGCCGTGGCCGCGAGAGGGGGGCGGCGGGGTCCGACACCGGCTGGAGGCCTCTCTGCCGCCGCCGAAGGCGAGGATCGGGAGCGGGACTAGGGCTGGGAGGGAAGGAGACGGGGGGAGGAGGGCTCGGGGCCGGCCGCTCTTCCCTCCCAATTGCCGGCCACCGCCCTGGAGGGATCCGCCGCCGCTCCTCCGGCTCTGGCGGCGGCTCCCCGGCCCGGATTGCATCAGCTTCCAGCCGCCCCGGCTCCACCTTTGCCGCCGCCCCCCTCCAGCCCCTCATTCCTCTCGGGGCGCTCTCGGCCCCGTCCCGGCCCCCCTCATCCCTCCGAGGGCTCTCCTAACGAGAAGGGGGCTCCCCGACGTGGGGAGAGGCTGCTGGGCTGCAGTCCGGGGTCCCGGACCCCTCCTCACTCTCCGAACCCAGGGACGGGGAGGGACCGGCCACCGGCGAGAGGCAGGCGCCGCTTCCGTGACTTTTCCCCCTGGGCTGCTGAATCACGGGGCGGCCACTTCTCACCGGCCTGCGCCGCGACCCTTCGCCCCCGGAGCCTGGGGACAGCCGACCCTTGCGCCGGGACCCGCGGTGCTCTCGCCGGGCGGTGGGGCGGCACCTCCGCACGGGTCCCGGCCGGGTGACTTCGCCACGGTGTCACTCCGTGGGGCTGCTGCTTTTACTTTCCCTTCAGCCTCGGGCGGATCTCGCCTGTGTTTCCTCCCCGCGGGGAAGGCTTGGCTTCCTAGCAGGCGGCTGGGGCGTTTTGGGTCCCCTGGGCAGAGCAGCATCCCAACCATCTCGTGATCGGATGAAGGAGGGCGGGAGGTCCTTCCTTGCCCCATTATTATTATTGCTTGCAGTCATCGTTGCTATTAATATTATTACTATGTACTTTTTTAAAAGGAGTGGGATGAGTCATGCGGCCCGGCGTGGGGGGGATGTGGGCAGCGGGCAGGGGACCAGCAGGGCCGGCATCCTCTGTTGTGAGGTGAGGGACACGGGGCTGGCAGTAACCGGCTTTTCTCCTGGCTGCTCAGCAGGGCCAGAGTGAGGAAAGGATGGCTGCAGACGGGCTCTCCAGCAAGGCTTTGAAGGTGAGCACCAGTGGAAACAGGGGCTTGGGAGTCTGGGGACTGGTTTTGGGCGTCTCAGGCGACCAACCCTCTTTCTGGCAGGTGAAGCGGGAGCTGGGGGAGAACACTCCACTGCTGTCAGATGAGGAGCTGATGGGGCTGTCAGTGCGGGAACTCAACCACCACCTGCGGGGCCTCTCCAAGGAGGAGGTGGCGAGGCTGAAGCAGCGTCGTCGGACGCTGAAGAACCGGGGTTATGCTGCCAGCTGCCGGGTGAAGCGCGTCTGCCAGAAGGAAGAACTGCAGAAGCAGAAGATGGAGCTGGAGTGGGAGGTGGACAAGCTGGCCCGGGAGAACGCTGCCATGCGCCTGGAGCTCGACACCCTCCGTGGCAAGTACGAGGCCCTGCAGGGCTTCGCCCGCACTGTGGCCACTCATGGGCCCCCTGCCAAGGTGGCTACCGCCAGTGTCATCACCATCGTCAAGTCCGGCACCAACCAGGCCGCCTACTCCTAGTGCTGGCCTCTGTACCCCGGCTGGACACGGTCCTCCCCGGGGCGCCTTCCCCATGAATTGCCTCCCAGCCCTTCCCCAACCTCCTCCCTGTCAGGACCTGTGCCCAAAACCCTCCTTCTCCCATCCCTTGAACTCCAGCTCCCCCAGGTAGGGAGGGCTGCTGCTAGGTGGGTGCTGGGGTGGAGGACAGGACCTCCCTGGTGGCCCCCACAGCCCCCTCCCCTCTTGGGTGTGCCGACAAGAGAGAGCAAACCCACACAGGCAGCGGTGGGGAAGCATCCCGCAGCTCCAAGCTGGTAGGAAAATGTCAGGTGCCTCTCTTTTGTGAGAGGCCATGGGAGAGCTGAATGTGGGCCAGGCAGTCCCAGGAGCACGTGCCAGAGGGAAAAGAGGAGAGAGAGAGAGGTTTTGCAGTGTAGGGGAAGAAGGCATGATACAGGGGTATCAGCATTGGGTACACAACCTGGACCACAGCTGAAGCAAGGGGGGAGGTGGCAGCATGTCTGAAATCTCTGGGGATGCAGATGGCAAGGGAAGGTTGGCAGGCCAGAGGGGGAGATAAAGTGGCTGCAGGTTGATGCCTGGTAAGCGTGAATAGAATGGGAAAGCACTGTGGCAGCTTGTGGTGCTGGGGGACTCCAGAGGTGACAGTGATTGGGCAGGGGAGAGCTGGGAGATGCGAGTGGGCCAGCCCAGACTGTTGTCCGCAAAGAGGAGCAGTGGTGCTGTTTTATCTTTCTCTATCACGCACATCCTTCATGCCTCTTCCTGCTGACGGGACACTCAGCCTGGCCGGGTGTCTGAAATCCAGCAGCACCAGCAGGAAGGAAGCGGAGGCAGCTGGAGCAGAGATAAACACTGTTTTGCTCAGCACAGGCCAGCTTGTATGGCCCCAACAAGTCTTCCCCGGTGCCCCACCGCCTACAAAGCCCATGGAAAGGTGCTCCTGGCCCTCGAGAGTCAGAGATGCAGAGAGAGAGGTGGAGGTGCAGGAGGTAGGAAGTAGGGGCGGAGAGCATCCCTGCTCCTGCGAGCTGCCTGGCAGGCAGGTATGCTCCTCCCTTTGGTTTTCCTCCAGCTTGGAGACTGGTGTGGGACAACCGGCTCTCGAGCAGGCTGAAAGGCTGGAGAAGAGCTGGGTTTGCTAAATACAGGCAGCACAGGGGAGGTAGCAGGAGGCAGACCCATCTCGGGAGCTGCTGCTGCAGATGATTCCCCTGCCCCTCCGTTCTGCCCCTGCCTGGGTATTGCCACGCCAGCCGCCCTCGGCTGCAGCCTCCATTCTTCCCTATAGAGAGGTGCCTACCACTCCTGGATGGGGCACTGTGGTTGGCATCTCCCACCCCAACTCCTCTTGGGTTTATTTATTGCACGAACGTAAGTTATTTTCACGTCCTCTTTGCCATTCCGCCTCTCGGCACAGCCAGGATGTTGGTACAGAGCCGTACTTTATATTTTATATATGCAAATCACATTTTATCTTATACTTATATAGAGCAAAAAAAAACTTATTTATTTTCTGACTTACAGTATGTGTCCTACCCGACTCCTCTGTATTTTGTAGACTTTACAAATAAAGCAAGTTCTTTTTTTTTTTTTTCCCACAGTGAGAGTGTGTTTGGTCATTTTTGAACTTGGGACAGAGCTGTGTCTGAGACCAGATTTTCTGGCTCCCTCTAGCATTGCTGCAGGACATGCTCAAGAATGCACCCAAAAAAGATGGGATGGGGGATAGCTCACAGCTTTTTAGGACAAAAGCAGATTTCTCTGAGAGAAAAGGCCTAAAAAAAGCACACTTAATGCTGAATACCACCTGCCAAAGCACTTGCTTTCAGGAGCAGTTCAGCTGTGCTGAATCAGCTTTTCCTGGGAAAGATAATGCTTTTCACTACAAAAATTCCCTCCAGGCTGTCCTTGGACCAGGTGCAGGAGAGGCAGGTGCAGTGAGGGCATCTGTGCCAAAAAAACTTCCCTGCTGAGTGACCTTACTGCCTTACCTGGGAACAGCAAGGAGGAAAGCAGTGAGCTTCTGCCCATGGATGGTGAGAGAAGGGGAAGTAGTGTGGCAGGGACCTCACCAAGAGATGAAGCCAGACCTCCTCCCCGTGTGGAGAAGCCACCCGTCCTCAGAGCTGAGGTGGAAGTGGTCAGCATGTGCCAAATGCCCAGGTGGGCCAGGTCCCCAGCAGGTTGCAGCATTCGGGATGGTTTGGGGGTTTGACATTCCCATTCCCTCTGCCTCTGCAAATGCCCCTAGCCCCTAACACTGTTCATGGAAGAAAATCCCAAAGCCACTGTTTGCTGGGGCCCCTTCTCTCCCACTGGTGTTTCACAGTGAGCATCTAAGGAAGGATTCATCTCTGCTCCAAGTTTCTGACACATGGGTTTCACTCCTGCTTTGGGCCAGCAATGGTGTCTCAGCCCAGGCTGCTGCAGTGAAGCTTTTCTATCAGCTCCTACATAGACACACGGAGCTCTCCTTCAAGGAAGAGGACAAGGCATCCTGACCCACCAAGCCTCAGTCCCTGCAAGAAGGAAAAACTCATAGAAGTCACCCAGACAGCACCACACAGAGGCAGCTTAAGTACAATCTATATTACCTCTATATTTTTTATTTGTCATCGTATTTGCTCATTTCTGCAGAGTATAACGTCACAAAGACCAAAATAGAGAGCGGCTTGTCGCTGAGCTCACATCAGTTAAACACGATAGGTACAAAACTAGGTGACTCTGTCTTATTTATCATACTTTTTTTTCAGTCATTTATATACAAAGAACTACTCTATATGGAAAAATAATAAACAAATCCCATGGGTATGTTACATGGTAAACAAAAAAGGAAGGAAGGAAGGAAGGAGAGTGGAAGCGGGCGAGGGAGAGCAGCTCCAAGGGTCTACTCCTGGAACCAGCACATTTCTTGGGCCCTGGGCTACCACGAGCAGAGCTACAAGACCATGGATGCCTTGGCCTTCTTGGTTTCAAGCTCTGGCTCTCATATTTGTTCTCCAACACAAAGTGGCTTCAGAGCCAGTGCTTGCTCTGGCACCTGCCAGTCATGAGGGAGAGCAGGAAGCTCAGTGATAGATGATTTTTTGTGGTGTTAAAAAACATGTATGTATATAAAATTATAAAGTAGAGCAGCTGGCTTGTTGGGTACTAGCTCACCAGGCTCCTCCAAAGGCAGCTGCTGCAAAAGAGTTATACTTGAAACCATTACACACAGGATGCTTTGACAATATCCAGATCTTCTGCACAGCATATATATATATATACATACATATATATGCAGGAGACATTTCAAAATAAGCTCTAAGAAACACTTCTCTAAGCCTGGACCACCTTCATGCTCAATGGGGCAATCACACAGATTTCAGCCACCCAAATGCAACAAAGATTGGGGGAATGGGGGCAGTCACCAAGTGATACTGGGACATCACCAAGGCCTGCAAATGCAAAGAAAGGGGAGGATGGGATCATGTCCCATGCCCCACTTTCCTGAGAGAGAGAGTAACATAAGTATTTCACATTAAAGGACTGTTAATCAAAGCCATAGAAGACAGAAGGAAAGTCCATTCAACCTTCAGCCCTGCCTTCCAGGAGGCTTATGCATGAGGAAATTTTACACCAAGCCCACACAAAGCCTGGCAGAGTGTGTTTGCATGTCTAAATAAGCAGTCACCGACTTAGGAAAATTAGTAACTAACAGCATGGCATTGCAGGATGTGTGTGAATGGGGAAATCCAGCAGCAGAGAAGCTGCCCAGCTTGGGCAGAGGTGCTGAATAAATTAGGTGCTCTTCACTCACTGTTGCTTCTGAGACACTCAATGAACAAGCAGATGGATTAGGAAACAAATGGTAAGGTAAACGCCAGGCAGCAAACCAGACTGCAGTTCTCCTAGCAGAGCAGCAAAGAGCAATCCAGAATCACACAGGTCTGCTCTTGGCAGGGGAGGCATCAAGTGGGAAGAGGTACTGTGTTCGGTACTGCTCAACACAGCAGCTTGCTCCAATCTCTCAATTTTGGTTCCTGCTTGCAGGTAGGAGCATCTGAGCTGTAGCACTTGAGTGCACTGCCCACTCTTCCCTGGTATACTTTTAAGCAAGCAAGAGGCATTTCCTGGTCCCTGTATAGATCTACAGAGGGGTCACTTTTGTTTTGGCTCCACTAAGTACCCATGCATTCATCCAAAACCCAACAGAAGCAAGGGGAAGCTTCTCTCACTTCTGTGGATGCTGGTTCCACCCCTGATAGCACTGCAGGTGCAGCAGAGCCTGTGAAATGTGCAGCAGCAGCAGCAACTGCTGCCTGAGAAAATAAAAGGAACAAATTTGACCAGCCAGGTCATGTCAGGTTTCAAGTCTGCTCCAGCTTGGCCCAGAACAGCTACAGAGATAAAAAACAAAGGAGTATGCAACATTTCTTCCTGAATATTCAAGCCTAAGGGCAAAACTTGTGTAGCTTGGGGAAAGTCAGTGATGATGAGCATGGGGAGAGCTACCTGTGCGAGACCAGGACCTGCTCTGGCAGCTACCTCTAAGAGGGGCAGATGTGATGCTGGGGGACAGGAAACAAGAAGAAAAACTGGTTTTGTGTTTACATATCTTCCCTTCCTGAAGAGGGGTGAAAGAGCCAGAGCTCTACAAACTTCCACCATCTATCACAGCCAGTCCTCAGCCGTGTTAGTAGGAGACAGATGCTCCAGGGAGGCTTCCTGCCACAGGAACACCAGGGAGATGGGAAGCTTGGACACCCGGTGATTAAAAAACTCCACCCTTTTGAAAAAGTAATTCCCTCTCCAGTGAACTTCAACAAGCTTTTATAGCAACTGGGGATGCAGGGAGCCAAGGAACATGAAGAAAGCCCTGTTCTTTTCCCCTTCACTCACTCAAGTCACTCAAGGACTCATAACCAGGTGCTCAGGAGGGTGGGAACAGATGTTCCTTACTCAGCACTCAAGGTAATGGCTATATAGAAAGACCAGTCTCTGGTGTGGTCCTCAGGAACACTTATGGCTGCATCCCCATCCTATTTCCCAAGGATCACAGAGATGTTAATACCAGGGAGCTGGGGAGAAAACAGTGCCTACATCAACCATTCAGGAAAAGAAATAGAAAGCAGTCAGGTTGTCCTGTTGGAAAAAAAAACCAAAACATTTTTTGGCTACAACTCCAGGCTCCGACCAGTCACACTCCACACCAAGCTGGGCAGGTGTGGGAAGCCGGAGCCCCAAACCCTGGAGCTATGCTTGAATCAATTCAATTCAATTGCTGCTGTAAGGAATGGGCTCAAGCATGGAGTCCTGCCCATTCCACCACCTCCGCATTGCTCATCGTGTCCGTACCCACAAAAGCTAATGGGAAGCGCCCACTTCTGCAATCTTTACTCTCTAGGAAGTGATATGACTTGCGTGTTTCTGCATTAATAAATTATTAAAAAAAAAAAAAAAAAAAGGAAAATGACAGCCTGTGCTGGCAGCTCCCCCTCCTAGAATTCATCATCGGAGCTCAACAAGAGGGTCTTCTCGTTGTCGCGGGCACTGGAGCAGCTGTGAGAGCGCGAGATCACGTGGCTGCCATTGCGCCAGGGGGGTCCGTGTTCCAGTGTGGACTGCTGGGTGTACTGCTGGTAGGCTGGAGAGAAGTTGTGGATCGCATCTTGGACAATATCATGGGGATTCATGGTCTCCTTGAGGCTGCTGGAGATGCTCTTCATGGGAGCACAGCGACCTGTTTGGGCAAAACAGGAAGGGACAAGTAAAGAATACTGCTGCCTTTCCCACACCCCTTAACACAAAGGTAAGGAGAACAGGGAACATGCAATCCTAGATCCCGCAGAAGGTGCGTTCCAGACTTCCTTAAGCAGCTGCTGAGGAAATGCCACATAAATAGTGTCAAGTTTTACCAGGGTGCTCCTAAACCCAGACACCATGAGCCAAGTGAATCCACCCCAGCACCAAATGGGGGTCACATCATGAGAATGGGACACACCCACAGTGACAACCTCCACGACACACTACCGGTGCAGGCCTGGGTGTGCGATGAATACAGTCAGGTAGGGAAGCGCTCCTCTAAATGCTTTCAGAAGACAAAAATTAAGTAAATTCTAAAAATACAGGAGAAATGGCATTTGCCACTCCACTCACTGGAAATTAAGACTGCTAGGTGGTATCAAAGTGTCCATGGGAAAGAAATCGTATGAGTGGAAAGCAGCACAAAGTAAGGAAAGGAGGGAAACAGGCAGTACTAGAGGCAGAACCACCCCGTGTGTCATAATGATACCATGAAGGAAGCAACAGCTGGAGAATGTACCACCCAAGTGCTGAGCACAGAGGAAAGCTGTGTCTCCTTCTAGGAGCTGCTATGTCTCATGGCTTCTAGGTTCCATTTCCAGTGTGGGCTTCTGACTCTGGTCAGTTCTGGGGATGAGCTCCCCAGAGAACCAAAGCATGCTGATCATCTGCAGCAATTACAAAAGTGAAGGGAGGCTGGGGTGAGAGCAGTTCCTTTGAGAGTCTGTGCAACTCTTTGGAGAGAGATCCCTGCAGCTCTGACACAAATGCTCTAAAGCTACGTGTTAATGCCCACGTGGCTGTTTTACTACTTATAATCCAGACAATCCTAAAGCAGCTGTGTGAGGCAGTCGAGTTACAGACTTGCAAGGAAAGGGGAACAAGGGACAGGGCAGGCTGTAGGCAGGCTGGGAATCAGGAGAGAACAGCATCCCACCTAAAAACCAACTGAGACAAACACACAAAGCATGCTGTACCTACCGTATGGCCCATATGATGGAACAGCTGCATCAGGGACCAGTGGCCAAAGCAAGGGAGAGATAAAAGGAAGAGGAGAGAGACAGAGACAGAGAAAGAGGAAATAACAAGAACTGAACAAGGCCCACCGCTGAAACATTCCCCACTGTACTGACCAGCAGTTTACCCTTTCATCACCCATAGATCTCATCTCCCCCCACTGCAACCACTGTTACTCCAGAACCTCTGGGATGGAGGGGTCATCTACATCAACACTGCCCAAGGGCTGCTGTCTTTCCACACCTTGGCACAGATCTCCCCCAGCAGGAAGGAATCCCTTTATTTTGAAAACACTGCATAGACCAGGCACAAAACCCCCTTTCCCCAGAGATAACATCCATCTTCCTCTTCCCCAAAATAAGAATCTTCCTTATAGCAGCCCAGCCCTCACAAAGTTGTTACAGGAAGATCCTCCTCCTCCATGACAAACATATTGCCAAAGCACAGCCTCATCTTCCCAAGCCAGATTAACAAAACAGAGCCTGTTTTAGGCTGTGTCCCTCCTGCCTTCAGTCTGTTGCACAATCTGGAGCAATGGAGTTCCCCTTTGGAGAGACAGGAAGAAGGACAAACCCACACCGAAACAATGCAACAGCTTACAGCCCTCAGGTCTGCAACAAGTTGTCGTGGGTGGCATGCTGGGGAACTGAAAAGGGAACAGGGCAATTCAAGCAAGGTTTCTGCCCTGGAGAGCTGTTGCACAAGAAATCTGTTCAGACACCACGCAGAAGGGGATGTGGTGTGTTCCAAGCTATCGGTTTGGGAGTCATATCAATGTGTTGGTTGCCTGAGGGATCAGTCTCCACCCAGTCTCATTACCAAAGAGACAAGCCATATGAACTGGCATACTTCCTACCTTGGGCATCAATTCTCTTGTCCACATACACCTTGTATGTGAAGGCGTGGCGCAAGGCAATGGCTGCAAAGAACATCTCCACACAAATGATGAAGTCTTGATAGCCAGCAGCTACTGTGCCTTCACCCACAGACACATCTGCAGAATGGATTTTGGGGATGGCACCACACTTTTCCAAGATGGCCAACAGCATCCCTAAACAAAGGAACAAGTTCATGTAAAAGTGCAGAAAACGTGGTCTCACAGTAACTGCAAAGAATGGAAATAGCTGTTTGTGCTTGTCCTAGACACAACTCCACCCACCACAGGAG
The DNA here is from genome assembly GCA_013396875.1 of Vireo altiloquus. Lineage (NCBI taxonomy): Eukaryota > Metazoa > Chordata > Aves > Passeriformes > Vireonidae > Vireo > Vireo altiloquus. Next base: position 1,325,980 of record VZRF01008470.1, on the reverse strand, counting down.
CTACAGAGGGAGCTACATATACCCACCTATGGTCACTTGTACAACAGAGAAAGGAGAAATAAAATGAGACAAATACATTTAGGCAAAGAATGTTCCAATACCGATCCTCTTCTATTCTCAACTGACACATAAACTGAGGAACTAACTGCTGCAGAACTTAATCAAGTCCAAAATGGTAAGAGGAGCCAGATATTTTTGTAAGCACTCCTGTGATCTCAGTGTTGTCCCAAAATAGGTTCTTTCACACAGTGTGCAAGAGGCCAGTCCACATAGAGTCAAGGTATTTGGCTTATTTACAGTTCTGCATAGAAAGGGGTGCTGGCTGGCAAATCCACAAAGCCAGCATGATGACTACCAAAGCTTTTTGCTATTTATACATTTTAGCAAAAAAAGCCACTAATGTTCCTTGGCTAAAAATTACCTAATTCTCTTTTTAATTAGTATTCTGTCTTCTATTGGTTAATGATCCTCTCACTGCTCACGCTAATTAGGCTGCATGCTCAGTCTTTCTCTCCTTTCGAGTCGGTGGTTTCCTGGGTCAGTGGCTGTGATCTCCCCCTGCCAGAATTACCTTTTACTCACTAGGAGCTGATTCAGCACAGTTGCTGAGCTGTCTTTTTTAGTTTCTTCCTTATCTTGGGGGTTCTGCCAAATGTCTTTGTGGCTTGTAAATCCTTCATTCTTTGTGTCCCCTATCTGTGGTACATCCTTTTTCCCAAGTTTTGTTAACCTCCTCTGAGGTCAGTGAAACACGTTAAGCCCTAAACTTTAACAAGGCAATTCTACTGTCAGGTAATTTGTCTTTCTAACACCTGGACATCACTTGGAGCTTGTTTGTTAGCTGATGTTTCACAGATTAAACCTCTTTTCTTGTTGATTAGACTTGAAAGTATAAAAAGCCCAAACATCAAAGAGCATGCTTTCTTAAGAAAATTTTGACATATTTCGCATTTTGCAACATCAACACTTCCATTAGCTAGAGCAAAATCTGAAGTAACAGAACTTTGCATTTAAGCATATTAGTGTTTTCAACACATCACTGTAAGAAAGAGGTTTCTCCCTCTTTCCACAGCTTAGTGGCTGAAGAACTTCAGAGAAGACAAAGTGTGTGACCAGATGCCTCAAGGTGATAAACTAGACAGCTTATTAGTTTGTCTGTAAACAGGGAGGATGGGCCATACTCCAACAGCCTAAATTCCACCTAAGTTCCTACTCAATTAGTCTTTGAAGTGCAACTCAGTAAACCTAAGTAGGGCATTGAACAGGGAAATGCTTAGAGCCAATTAGTCAGAAGCACTAAGCTTAGGTGGAATTTCAACTTTCCGACTGTGCCTCTGCATCATGTGTATGAATTCTGAATGTCCTTCTCCCAGCAGTGGTTGTGTGGCAGCACACACTGCATCCAGCCAGCTTGCTGCTTCATATACATCGCAGACATACCATTACAATTTTATTTATAGAGCACTAAAAAAAGCACTAAAATTTTTCAGATGTGCCGCTTTAATCAATAAAATGGCAGCACGCAGATAAAATGTTGGCAGCTTGTGCTTTATGATTGTTTCAGGAATGCAGAGGACTCTTCACCCAATCAGCTGATTTTGCCAGGTAGATATTCTTGCGCACATGCACACACAGGGGCAATAAGGATTTAGGAGCATATAAACAAAAATTAAACTGGGCAAAACAGGTTTCCCAGAGAAAAGTAATGAATGACTATAAACCAAATGGAATACAGAAAGACATTCTGTCTATTAATCAACATCTGCTCTACCAACTCTTGTGTCTGAGCCCCTGCAGAGAGCTCTTTGTGCCTACCAAGAGAAGGGAAAAGCAGCTCACCTTGCCAGAAGGACAGGAAGATGACAGACTTCACCATGAAGAACTTGAGGACTGGGCTATAGGGACTGAGCAGCTCACGTGTGGCGAAGTAGAAAAGGAAGAGGGCATACAGTGCCAGGCTGACAGAGATGTTGTAGATGATCGTCACATAGAGGTAGCCGCTGGTTACACTGAAAAGAGAAGATATATATAAATGCCTGAAACTTCAGCATGATCTTTTCCCCTTGCCACTATCAATGGAGAGTTCCAAGAGTCCATTTCCTTCCTGCCTCCCTGTCCCATACCTCCCCCAACAAAGGCAGAAAAAACATGAAACTAAAAGAGGGCTACCTCTCCCTTCTTTCCTCATGCACATCAGCCCATGTAGTCCCATCTTTTCCCATGGCTCAGCATACACTAGGACAATAAGCAAAGCCAGGCAGAGAAGGGGCAGCCAAATCTTGCATGCTAAATAAATAAACTTACTCAAAGTCACCATCCTGGTACTTGCCGAAGGCCTGAAGGATGACTGTGCTGATCGCCATGAGGGGCTTCACCACACAGAACTGCAGAGTAGCCTACAGGAACGAGAGAGGAGGAATGAGAACACAGGAGGTGCAAGAGGACAAGTTGCCAAACCAGCATCATGATGGAGTGTCCACTGGGACCACTCAGCAAGGTAACACAATCCAGCTCCAACAAGGAGTCTGAGCCTGCCCACTTGCTAATCAATTGTGCTTGAGGACTGCAGCACCCAAAAGGAGATGAAGGACATTCAGAAGATGTACATGTGCTATCTACTTGTCCAGAACGGAAAGAAAAACCTCTCTGTAGGGTTGTTCCTAGAAGCTGCTCAGCCCTACTCTTCCAGAGCTGCTTTTCACAGGCTGTGGTGCACATTTATGCATTTAAACAGCATAAAACCCAAAAAATCGCACACTGTGCTGTGGCACAGACACAGCAAGTTTAACAGAGATATACTGGGAAAGGAAAGCAAACTTCAGTCCATAGCTGTCACAAAGTCAAGCAAGAAGGTCCCCTGGATCAGAGGGGAACCCCAGTGTCGGAGGAGGAAGTTTTGACAACTGCCTCGATATGAAGGCGTTTTGTAAACACAGTGATGTGTGTTGCCACACACAAATTACGAGCTATTCTGTTGTCATCCACATGACCTTTACTGAATCTCCCCAAAGATTCCAAGGCACTCAGGATCAGCTCTATCCATTCTGCCTGTATAAACTAGTGCTCCTATTGGGACTGAGTGTTCTCTCAAAGCCACTGCATTCTTCAACTTTCTGCAGATGTTGAACTTCAAAGTCCTAAAAAAGAGAAGACTTATGGCCCTAAAAATGTCTCCCTGAAGAGATGTGACCTGTGCCTCCCTGAAGGAGGCTGGAAGAGCCTGGGTAGGTGCTGACCTGTATGCATGTGGGGAGGACTATGTAAGGAAAGAAGGTAAAACCAAACAGTAATAATTGCTTTGGACACGATGCAATTTGTTAGTGGTCATAAGACTTCAAGGAGATTAAAAACCCCAGCACATGCCAGTTAGTGAGTCACTTTAAATATGTGAACTGGAAAAGGTCAAGCTAATTGGTAAACAACTTCATCCTCTGAGATTCCCCTCCTTCCGATGTGGGGACGTTTTAACCATTTCCCTGCAATCCAAACCACCACGTACTATTTTTAGTTGCTTCCCCAGAAGATGCTATAGCATATGGGAAGCACATGGATGGTGTGTGACCCATGTGTGAGGGTCACCAGACAGAGGCCTAGCAAAGAATCAAGACATCTTTAAGGAAACAAGCTGTTAGGATTTTACACCACAGACACCAGCACACCACCACACTGCTGGAGGTCCACAGGCAACACAGGCAGACTGACTGACCCACAACAAGCACCTGCCTGAGAAATGTTTGGGGGGTGTGGTGTGAAGGTGGAAAGAAGAAATGTTTATAACACACAGATTCCTTCAGGATGAAAGGGACTGGAAAGAGCAGAAAGTGGGCAGGTGGTGATGGGAAGTAACGGAAGTGTCAGAGATGCTGAGAACAGGGCTGAAAAGGGCAAGGTGTTCGTTCAGCACATTCCTCTTCCTGATCATCACAATGGTGGATACTGCACAGATCAGCACTGACATTTGTTCTGTTGCCCTCTCACACCAGCCTTCCCAGGAATTTGCCTTGAAAGGGTCTCTTCCCTAAAAATCCTGGAAGTATAGAAGTACCAGAAGGTGAACCTTGGCATTAACAATCTCTCGCCAAGAAGGATGGAAGTATTTAAGCATCTCTTTGCAATACACCTCCCTCAGCCTCCACGGCAGACTTCGCAGTTAGCGAAGGACAGGCATGAGCAGAAAAATTCTGCCAGATAAAAGAAAAGCAAAACATCTACCAGAGTCAGAGCTACCAAATGAGCTGGGATGTGTGGAAAGCAGCAGAAAAAGCACACCTCCCCCATTCCCCAAAGTGTGCTTCTAGCCTTCTCTGTGGTGAACAAACTTTCCAAACACAGACATGTGCAACCCAGGTGGTGATATCTGTCAGAGGCTGTGGGCCATGAGAAGCAAGAAGTCTAAGGGAAATTATTTCTCCAGCATTCATTCACCCTCATGGGTGTTATGTCTGCTTATGATATATTTAAAAGGTAAAAGTTAACATTAGGAGCAAAGAGAATAGGTAACGCAGTGAATCAACCAAAAGGTGTCCAAATGAAACCCAAGAGAAACAGCTGAAGCAGCATATTGGGTGCAGACTAGAAAATAAAAGTATCAGGCAAGAAAACAGGAAAGCTGTAAGGACAAAATATGGGGCAGGGACAAACAGAACAGATAAGCAAAAGAAGTGGTCCTTTGGAAATGGCCACTTGTGCAGCACAGCTTAACACAGTATTACCATGAGGCTGCCCTGTACTTTTGATGTTCCTGCATATTGCTAACCCACAGAAGATGGACTGTGATGTTCAGGAGAAGCCAGGGTAGATATCTAGACCCAGTGACTGAAATTACAATGGCCTGAGCCCTTTCAAAGAACAAGACCTGCTTCACACTGCCTCCACAGAAACCTCCTGTGTTTGTTTCAGCAAGTGAGCAAAACCTTGACATTCACCTGCTGTTTCATGACAGCCAGAGGTGAATGACCTGCAATGAGCAGACAAGGGCTGTACAGAGGTTTAGGTCTTCCCCATTCACACGCCCTCAACATACCCAGTTCAGCACAGACAGACACACATGGTGAGCAATACTCGGTTCCTCCTACAAACCAATGTGTCATGCTTAACCTCCACCCCCTCCTCAGGTCCAAATCACAACAGCAGCACTGGGAATTCAGGAGGCTCTTACACAACTGTGGGCTGTCCACGACACAACACAGACATCAATTTGTTAGAGTTGGGACCTCTGTAATCCAGAAAGATAAAGAGTTTCTTCCTAGGATTAACATCAGTTTCAGGTGATAACCCGTGTCTTTAACTGAGGCCTTCCTGATGTGAGGTTGAGTAGAAAACATTAAAATCACTCTAAACAAAAAAACAACCCTGAAACACCTCCTCTTCTCAGCAGTCTGTAGGATTCTCAAAATGCTATTAGAGTCCCCCTCAAAGACCTCAGAAATTCAGCAGCAAAAGGCACCACTGCCACCACCACACACTTAATTTCTGCAAGATGGCCCCGTCCCTCCAGCCCATACCTGTTTGCAGAATCTCAGGAATCCAATAGAATATGTCTTTCCCCACAGGCAGCAAGTCCCGTACACACAGCTGGACCTGAAAGAGCCAACATAAGATGACAGAGTTCACAAGCAAGATTTGGGCAAGAGTGTGAGATTCCTACCCTCTTTATCTACCTCTCTGTGGCAAAGTTGCAGGAGTGGTGCTTTCTCCAACAATAACTGCAGTTACGGCCATACCCTCTTTTAGAGATATGTCTAAAACAACATCCTGACTGTACATTGCAATTTTTTTTTTCCTGTAACTGAGTAGCATGGGGAGAAACATAGATCCTAGAGGAGGCATACACAATCAACTGAAGACAGAAAAGATTTAAAGGAGGAGAAGGGAGTAAGAAAATAAAGGAATAGGTAGGTGCCCAGAAAAGCTGTGAATCAGTCCAGCTTGCCTAAGAGGATGTGATCAGCCTGATCTGTCTCAAGAGCAAGGTACTGGTAAATCACTATCATCCACACTGCCCAGTTCCAGCAGACATTTGCCACCTGACACAGTTTTTCAGGACAGGGATAGAGAAATAGTAGATGGGCACAGAAGGAGGAGAGCATCATGCTGTAAGCATAATAAATACTCACTCAATTGGTTTCCCTCTGATCTCAGACATGATGGAGCTCTCCCCTCCCAAGTACTCATAGCAGAGGCTGAGAAAGTTGTATATTACAAAGGCTGCAAAGACATCAATCACAGTAAAATGACAACCAACTTCAAAACAGGTGCAAGGACCAAGAGTACAGGCAAGAGACGAAACATTAGCAGAGACTGCTTATGCAGCACCTTTCCCTTCAAAGCACTCCAGACTATTTTCACTGCATTTATCATCCTACCTCAGCACTCAAAAGACTATCTGAATGGGAGTTTGGCCAAGATCCCAGGCCAGTTCCATGACTCATGCCGAAAGGGTCATAGGACCATTTAAAACTGTGGTCAGTCTCTGTTTTATTTGGCAATCGTAAGATGCCATTCTTTACAGGGTTCCCGTGCATTATTCCAGGACATTACACTGGTACTAAATAATCTGGAAAAGATATCTCTGATTCACCAGTCGTATGTTATCTCCTGTATTCAACCTTTTAGCTGATGAACAGAGTTTGTCTCTGCCAGGTAACCAGACTATAGATGTTAAGAGTTGGAGGAACAGGGGGTTTAGAACAGTCAGTGAAACTCCATTTTCATATCTGGTAGAGATTTTTGAAAAACAAAAAGGCTCTGTGCTTCATTTTCTCAAAAAGATGAAAATTCTTGTGTGCTGAATAAACTTCTCCTTAGGCCACCTCTTCTCCGCCTTCCCCAGCAACCTGGTACAGATGACAGACTGACCACTAATACTCTGCCCCATTTCAGTTCCCCGTAACTACAGATGTATCTTCTTTTCACGAGATCCAAACTCACTTAAATGTGCACGAAGTGAGCCTGTATGCACCCTGTCTGCCACCCTCTTGACTTGTTATAATTGCTGTTGGACCCTCAAAGTTGTGAGATTTTTTAGGGCAAGGACTGTACTTCTGCATTTGTCACAGACAGCCCTGGGGCAAAATGACAGACTAGATGACCCTGCTTCCAATATTATATTCTATGGTAACCTGTGTCTGGACATTCCCTAGAATAATCTGGGATAGAAACAGCAGTCTCAAAGAACTTTAAAATAAGAACAGAAACCTAATAATGTACAACACTGAGAAGCTGATCTCCCCAAGCAGCCGGTTATTAGACCTGAGGCCAATTTTTCCACATGAATGATCTTCCAAAGTCAGACAAATTCTTCTATAAGCATCCAAACTATGCTCTGGCAAAGAGGTACTCCACGCTCCCCAAAACACTTATAGTCTCAAAACATTGTACTTATGGCTTGTAGACGTGTCTAGCTGGCAAGACTGCTATGGCTCATAAAAGCCAATGCTACACATGCTTCTGTGTATGTAATTGGGATATTGTTATTCCATCTGTAACCCTTATTATTGAATGAAGTTCACACAGTAATGATTTTGCCAAAGCTTTAATTAGGACAGAAAACATCAACCATGGAAAAATTTAAATAACTGTGGTAACCCCTTTTGCCTTCAATTTTCCTGCAACTTAGCTGACAGCTCCCAGCACTCAGAGGAAGAAAAGCTAAGCTTTTCCTATTGTCCTCCAGTGACCCCTGCCCTCTGATGTGGTCCTTACAATACCAGCTGCCCATTCCACAAGCACTAGGGAAGAGATGACATCAGAACAAAACAAAACAAAAAAGAGAAATATCTGCCCATTCATCCTCGAAAGAAGTGCTAACTAGCAAAGCCCATCACAACAGCAAAGAACTCTTCTCCCATCCCTGGTCCACATTCATCAGGTGATACTCACGATATCAACATAACAAAAAAAAACCCCAAACAAACCCTATCTCTTGACACCCTGGTTTGTACAGAAGCAGAGTCACATGAAAGAATAACACCAAAACAGGCTCCTCCTAACACACACTACAAAATACAGTCCATAAATGGCTTGAGACAGCTTTCAAAATTTATTAGTAGGGTCTTCTTCCACCATTCCCTAACAGTCCACTTTGCAATGCAAAACCTTCCCAAAAAATAAAGAAGGTGGATGGCAAGAGAGGGAAGAGAACAAAAAGGCTGTTTGAAGCAATCCCCAGAAAAAGTGAGAGAGAGAATCTGCTTTCCAAAGGCGTTTTTACCTCCACCTGTAGTTTTCTCACACAGGCCAACATGCCAAGGTGAACTCTGGAGCACAGGCAGCCTCCTGAGCAGATGCTCAAATGTTTGCAAACTCCCAGAGAAAGAGAGGCAGAGGGATACTGGCTGTTGCTAGGAGAGCAGCAGGCTTCCTGCTGGACCTATACACTTGTACAGGGCAGGGAAAGAAAAAAAAACAGGCCCAAACAAAGATGCCTTCTTGCATCACGTGTGCATGTTTGCCATCTGCTGCTGCATCCAGAGCATTGTTGAGAACATGAAGGAGTGTCTGCTCGTCCCTTCAGCTGATTAACTTGTTCACACAGCCAGGGACAACTCTCTGCAATGCAGATCTCACCGAAACAACTGCACCGATGAGTTAGGGTTTAATGAGGGTATGCTGATAAATTGTCCTCAAAAATACACTGCTAGAGTGTAGTCTCTCCTGCGGGGTGGGTAGAGGCTTCTTTCAGGAAGAGACTAGGAGGGAAGTTACAATAGCATTTACAGGAAAGTAACCATTTCCCTCATATACAGTGCTAGTGGTATTACATCACTGCAGCAGATAACCAAAACTAAGCAGGTGCTCATCCTGAATGTGGCACCCTCTCTTCCACAGGACTCCAAAGCACTTTACACTTCACCAGCCCCCGCATGTGGCCACTGTGCTACCCTGTGCAGGCACACAAGCGGCCACAGGATGGGACCAAAAGAATACATTGCTAACAAACTGCACCAGGAACATAGAACAAAGCATGTGTCCGGCTGCTGAGTGCTGTTAGAAGAGACAGGAGCTAAGCAATACCTCACTTTCTGACACCCAGATACCATCAGATTTTTTGGCTTTACCAAAAGCTTCTTCCTGAAGCAAAGGACCCCAGAAAACCAAAAACTTTGTCTCTACAGAACAGTGGAGAGAAGGCTCATGCTCAGAGGCCAGTGAGGGAAACGGTCAAGTTGGACAGGGCTTTGAGCAACCTGATCCAATGAAAGATGTCCCAGCCTATGGCAGGGGTGCTACACTAGATGATCTTTAAAGGTCCATCCTGACACAAATGATGCTATGATTCTACGATTTTCAGTCACTAAGCAAGCCATGGTCATCCATTTAGACACACTATTCAGTAAGTGATAGCGATGTTTCCCCATGTTCTCACCAGAAATAAAATTCTCTCACGGCAGAGACTTCCCATCCCTCCCCATTTTCTGTCGGACCCCTCCTTACCTTCATAGCAGTCCCGCACTGTGCCAAAGTAAACATAGTACTGGTCATTGGTGAAGAACAGGAGACTGAGCCATGAGTCAAAGGCATAAATGGGCACAATGAAGAGGATCCGAACGATGTAGCGCTGTTCATTTGGGCAGCTATAGCAGCGGAGATGCATGTAGATCTGAGAGATGGAGAGGGGAGACCGGGATCAGCGGTATATGGAGCAGAGAGGAGAAAGTAGAACTGGAGAGTCAATTGGGCCAGGAAAAACAAACTCAGTAAATCACCTCTTGATTGCCTCCAGCAGCCTCAAGGTGATGAACATAAAAGAAAAGATAGATCACTGTTATCATATGGCATTGATATAGCAACCCTTAGTTTGCAGAGAGGGGGAAAGAGAGGGAAGAGAGAATGGAGGCATTTCTAATCTAGTTTCTCATAGGGAATTGATTTATTTTTACATTACCTTGCCCACATTCTTTTGTTATCAGTCCTATATTCCTGCTATCCTCTTTTAAGTACCTAAGATTCATAATAGTGCAGGCTGCTTTTCTCTGAAAAGGGAAGGTGCATGCAATTAAGTGCACACTTATTGTGAACTGTTTTGGCTGCTTTGGATGCTTTTCAGAATTTCACCTGAAAAAACCTAAGAGAGCCCTTTACAGCACATCACAAAGCTGATAAGTCACAGCCCATCCGCTCAAAAGGTGTCATTCTGCACACAGGCGACAGCACAGCCATGAAGGGTCAGCCATCAAGGGAGCACTGTGCTCAAAGGAACCACACAGTTTGTTCTGTCCGACTGAACACATGCCAATCCCTCCCACTGGCTGGGGGGAGCACAGCATCTCCAGCCTACCCACTCCCACCACTCACAGTTCCTTAGCCTTCATTAAATCCCACACCTAAGATGCTTTTTCACGGAATACCCACCTCCTGGACAAGGTATTGACCACAAGCACACCCTGAAGATGAGCACAACCCCTGTAATGCCCTAATAACAAGGGCAGAGCTTCAGCACGAGTTGTGGGTATACTCTGTTGACCACAGAGTCAGCAGAAGCAAGGCCTCTGTACAGTAATTCTCATTGAGCTGCTGTCCCAGCTGCTGGAATTAGTAACAGCCAGCTGATTACATACATGCCTCACCACTGACTGATACTGCTGCCTGAAGAGGCACAAGTATTTGAAGCTTCGCTCCGCATTTCGGGGTGCTGTGAGGATTCTCCAAAGACTAACAAAACATACACTGACAATCTCATCTTTCCATTGTAAGGGAGTGTAAGGGCTTCTGTCTCCCCAGCTGTCTATTGCTTATCCCTTCCTGGTCAAAACTGACTGAAGGGCTCAAAAATACTTCTGTTTCTTCTTCTCGTGAAGGGTTCAAAACCACTTCCGATTCCTCTTCTCAACCCATGAGGAGCTCACAAAAACCTTATTTCCTGAGGAGAACAGGTTGAAAATAAACTAACAAGCCTTAGAGATATTTTTGCCTTGCGACAATCCCAGTGACACATCTCATCCAGCACAGAGACAACTGACACCAGAGTTCAGATGACTCCAAGCTTTGCCCTTGGGATGTCAAAAGAGCCCTGTGATCTGTGTGCCTAGGAGAGCACAGGAACTGCTGCTGTGTAAGAAGACAACAGCACATTTCATTCAACAGTGTGTCTCCGGCACTGACCTTCACAGGTTTCTTCAGAGAAGAGCATTAATGCCTAACTGTGCAATGTTATACTGCAGAGGAAAATTTCTTCCTACCCTCAGCTGGTGATCAATTTGACAGGAGGATCCATGGCACTTGTAATTACCCAAGCTGGTGAAACTGCAGGTGTTACTCTTATTCATCTGTGACTAATCCATTTTTTACCTTCACTAGCCCCTGTACTCCATCAATAGGCTGTACTTTTCTAGATTCCAGTCATCACTCTGGAATCTACGATCCAACAGGTACAAAACACGGGTTGATAAATAACAGGGCTTGTGTTTCCCCACTGTATTTTTCAGTTCACATGACAACCGCATGAAAGAGAGGGACAGAACAGGATGCAGGGTTTGACTTATTCTGGCTCCCAGGACACTTGCTCCAGAGAGAGGGGAGGGGAAAAAAATTAAAATGAAACATTTCCTGCTACTCCTTTCTGCAGCAGAGTTCAGCCTGTGGAATCCACTGGCACAGGAGATCAAAGGAAGAATGTAAAACAACAGGTGACTAGGATCTTTTAGCTAACAGCTGAGACAATAAAAAAATGGCAGGATTCATCTAAAGACCTGTGAAAGGATGTCCTGAGATAACACACCTTTCTGCAAACCTTCAAGAGATGGCTAAATGTTTACACCTGCTAGTTTTAAAGAGTGTGCTTCCTTTCCATTCACACTATGGAAATGGCCTGTTCCTTCAGGTGGGGAAAAGGAAAGGATGAGAAGTACAAGTGACAGAGTTTTACCTGATGGCAGGTGATCAGCAAAGCTGTCCATACAAAGAAACCTGAGATAGCCTGAGCAGCAGTGGTCATGAGGAATATTGGCTGCTCCACAGCTGTGGGGCTGCCATCCTCTGGCATCCGGGAGAAGTTAGGAGCCACAGCTGGAGTGGTGGCAGTTGACCCCAATCTGGGGGCTGCAGTGACATCAGTCATCATTATCATGGTGCCTTTTGGTGTGAGGTTCCAGTCGGGATTGCTAAAGAGCTGCCTACGAGCCAAAACCTGTCAGGGAAGAGAACCACAAAGTAATTGAACCTAGCTGAAAGGAGTCAGGAATGTCACAGAACTTTGCACCTCTCACATGCCTTTCACCAGGCTGCTCACATGTTTTATGAACAGGACCTGGGTAAGCCTGCCACTGCCCCCCGCTCCATGATGTAACAGATCACGTGGTACTCAGGAACCTCTGATAGCCTCCCAGAGATCATGAAATCCAGCCACTGCCATCATCACCACCCTTCTACAATAAATATAAGACGAATACAGCATTCACTAGAGGTCACAGAATCACAGGATGGTTTGGGTTGGAAAGGACCTTAAAGACCACCTATCTAGTTCCGAGTTCTGTGCTGTGGTGAGGGATGCCTTCCACTAGAACAGGTTGCTCAGAGCTCCAATAAACCTGTTCCTGAACACTTCCAGGGATGGAGCATCCCTAACTCCTCTGGGCAACCTGTGCCAATGTCTTACCTCTCTCACAGTAAAGAATTTCTTCCTAATATCTAATTTAACCTACTCCCAGTTTAAAGCCGTTTCCCTTAGTCCTATCACTACATACCCTTGTAAAAAGATCAGAAGGAAGTATCTAAACAATCCGTACTGGAAGATGGCAAGCACACCTAAGTTAACAGCTCTATTTTCCATAAGAGTACAGGCTATTCTGCTGCATCCTAGTCTCATGGTTAGCCTGCCAAGCAGCAACGAGAGCATGTGCCACAGTGCCCCTGTGCAGGAAGGGGGCAGGGGGAAGAATATCCTAATTCCTCCAGCAAGCAGTCCCCACCTCTCCTACTGTCATGTTGAAAACCACACTCAGCCCAAAGCAGCCTCATTGAAGGATATGCACTGAAAGCTCTTCTCACTTTGACAGCACAGACAGCAAGAAAGTCGTGCTTTTACCAAAATTCGTATGGCATGGTACATTTAGCCAGCCTATTACTAATTTTACTAACTTTGCATTGTTTTCTACATGATGAGTTTAACCTGATTGGCTTTTAAAAGCCAGCTGACACATAAAACCACATGCAGAACACAAAAATATGCAAGATTTCAAAGCAGCATGACCCTTGGCCACTTCCTGGATAAAAAGCTATCTTCTTTCAATGGAACAAATTCTTGAAGTTCTAAGATCTAAAGTAGCTATTATTTTCAATTTGGTCATAAGCAGGCTCTAGTGTGACCTCTGGATTGCAGGAAGATAATCCACTTAAACCAAGATCACAAGCAGGCAGCCATTGGTTCTATCCATTAGAAGAGTTGCTTCTGATGTGGCTGTCAAAGGGAACAGCGTAATACTGCCTCCTTCTGATAACCTCCTAATATTTTTTGGAATAGCCCTTTTATAAAAGCCCAAGACATAGCTCTTACCCAGACCTTTATGATCAGTGGATGGAAAGGGCTTTAGAAAGGCTAATGATCCACTGCCACACTTTACAGCTGCGGCAGGGAAGGACACATCTGTCATCTACTGACAGGTTGTTACGGAACTTGAAAGAGAACATATATTCACAGAGGAACTGCCCCAGCCTTGCTTCACCTGAAGCCACAGCACGAACTAGGGAACAGGTTCCCAGTAAAAGAGTGCCAGTAGCAAGTGCTTTCCACATGCACACTAAGGTGTGCAAATAGCCCCTTCAGCACAGGCTTTTCCAGAACACATTCTCATATCAGTCTGATGTTACCTTATGTCACACTCCACCTCCTTTTTGCTTTCTTCCGTAGAGGAAAGAGGAAAATCCCGGGAAATACTCATATTTGATTAAGCTTATATTATCTTACTATAGGTGGAATTGCACAACTGCTGTGCTTTAATTTAAAAACAAATTGTCAAACTTGGCTTTTCTTTTTCTTTCCAATTGTTGCTTTTCCAAAATATCCCTGCTCCAAGTTACAGTCTTCCATAACTCTATGTACAGTACAATAATTCCTTTCCAGACCTGATCAGTACAGGAAATATCACTTAAGTTTTGAGCTTCTAAGCATACATACACACACACATTTCATTATCTGTACCATATCTAAAAATTTGGAGAGATGGAGGGTGGGTGGAGATGTCACAAGTTAGCAAGGTTTTTATTGCTTTGAGAAGAAAGGTTTTTCTACCCAAGTAACTTCTGAAGCAACTGAACATGCACAGCACTGAGAGTACTTCCACAAAGCTCAGAAAGGGCACATCTAAAATGAAATCAGAGCAGATGCACCTGTGGTTAACCTAGCTCTAAATAAAGTCCAGCCAGCTGCAGTCCTGCAGTCCACATCCCAATGCACTTTGGGAGCTATGCGAGACAGGAAGCTGCTAAGCCCTTCCTAAAGTTCATGGGGGAGAGGATCTGTACAGCAGACCACTTGACCACAGGTGCCAGGAGGAACAGGACCTGGACCTCCACAGTCCAGCTAATCAAACCACATCAACAGCACAGACCCAAATGCAGCATCAGTAACATCAGCAGATCTGAGAATCTGAAAGGGAATTCTTCTGTGTCTCTGCACTCATTTTAAAATAAATGGAAACAACAAAAAGTCATCAACAAGCATTTTGTCATGACAGGGGCTTATGTACTCAGAAGCAAGGTCACTTATAAATTGAAGTTGTGTGTGTAATCTGAACACTGCCCTCTTGTGATTATAAATCAACAGCTATTAACTACATGATTGTGCATCATTCTTCACCTTATCTCCTTCAACTCACAGAGTCATTGAAATGAAATAACTTTTTCCATCACTGTGCTCTGAAAGAAAATACATAAACTCTCTTACCAAACAGGGCTCTCCATCTCCTACCCAAACCCCAAACCACCTCACCCATGAGCACTCCCCTGTTCCTCAGGGTTGCCCTAAGGACAACTTTTTATATCCTTGACACCTTTTTATTGGTTCTATGCAGTAGTTTGCAGTTCATTCTCCTTGCTAGTGAATCATGAAGGAATGCTGTACTCCAAAATGTGCAAAATTAACATAAACCTTCCAAATTATCCCTGCTAATCTCCTCAAGTCCCACACATCACAGCTACGGTGACAGGTATAAGCAGTGCACAAAGCTGTTATGAAATACTACTGTATGCAAGAAGCTGAAGCTGTAAGAGGAATTCTGATCTATACTTAAGAAGCAGGTAATAGCACAGTTGACTGGAGCCTTAACCAGGAGAGTGGATTTCAGCTCATTCACTACCAGCTCAGTCTACTAGCTCCTCTTCTGCCTTGTTAAAAAGAGCATCGTGAGGGTGGGCTGTGGCAACTCTTTCAACAGGCCTTGCTTCTGAGATGCCTCTTCCCCACTGTGCAACATGACATAAGCCCAGTAAAGGTGGTGCCTGGGAACACGTCACAACAAAAATACTGCCTTTAAAAGCTACAGATCCAGTACCTTGGTATCAGCAGCCTTCCTCTTACCTGACACTGCGTATGTGTTTTGACACTTATTTCTTGGACACCTACCTCCCTCCATCACAGCCCAAGTCAGTGCCACAACACACCTTCCTGCTTCCTCTCACGCCTGGGTAAAAAGGTACTTTCCAACAGCCACAAAGCTACTCCCTATTCACCTCCACCTTCTCCACTCTCCCACTTCAGTTGTGCAATGACCTGACATCAGTCAGGCTCCCGGCTGTGATCTCTTTCCTGGTGCTCATCCCAGCTGGCTGTATTTCTCTGTTGTTTCTTGCGCATTTTAAGCTCCCTGGGACAACCATCTTTTTGTTCTCTGTCCATACAGTTCCCAGCACTGCAAGGTACCAAACCATGAGGAAAGCGCTTGACATTACCATACGTCAAATTAGGGACATTTAGAAACTTGAATTACCAATGCGATACAAACCAATCTAATGCACAACAAATTTTGAAGCGTTTCTTACTCTTCTGCCATATCCTGTTTTCTCTACCCACCTCTTTCATCTCCACCTCATTGCTTTCAGTTCAAGGGAGAGTAAAGTTCCTTGCACACTTATTCCCCCTCTCTGGAGAGCTCTCCTAAATATATCAAAGAAAATATTTCAACACTTCTAAATTTCACTCTTGGAGCTTTCCCCATCTCCAAGTGACTACCTTGCTCCCCCCGGAGGTAACCTGCAATATAACAGGACCAGAACAGAGAGCCAGAAAAAGCACCAAACCTTGGGAACTGGAAACAAGCACACATAAAAGTACATCTAGGTAAACACAGAGGGCTTTTGGATGCAGGTTAGGTGTATTCCAGGATGGCCACAGGAAATCTGGGTTAGAGCTAGTCTTCTACATGGACTACAGGAGCTTCTGGTAGCACTGAGGTCTGTGTGAGGTCTGTACACAACCACCTCCCAACACGGAAGGCAGAGCCCCATCTCCCAGTAGCTGTCACCTGTTCCTGCCCAGATGTCATTACAAGTTACGTATGTTAAAGCAAGACAACTTTGTGCCCTTGTGCTGCCAGGGCATTAGCTTAAACACCAACCTAACACATCTTCTGGAAACACTTCAGGAGTATTAGGGGGTGCTCTCAGCACAAGGAGGGGAAAAGAAAACAAAACAAAGCCTGGGCTATTTCTATCAAGATAACTATCCTGATAAAAACCTAGAGATGCAAAACACTGTTACTAAGATTCTTGGAAGCTCCAAATGGCATGGGGACCAGTTCTCTTAGAGACATCATACAGATATAAAGTAGCAGGGATGTGTCCATGTGCATGGCCTGCATCCACAGAAAAAACAGCGGCACACTAATTCTCCATCAGGAGCAGATTACCAGCCCTGTATCTTTTGGAAACAGAGACCTTCTGTCTCCAACATTAACATGGCAGCTTCTTCTGCTGAAAATAAACTCAGAACACGAAACAGACAGGATGTGGCATAAGTGAAAACAAAAAACTTCATTTTTGGCTTGCATAAGCACATGGAAAATGTTACCACTGAGGAGGAGCTATTTCTACATAAAGATAAACAAACATAAATATGAAAACCTCATTTCTGACCCAACAAAAGTAGTGTAAGAGGAGGGGAGAAAGGTTCAGGCGTGGTCCTTCAGTTCCATGGGGTATATCTGAACACATATTCAACCACGAGTGAAGGAGGAGGTGTCTGCCTGCTCTGAGCAAGATCTACCCCAGTGCCAATAAGAAAAGAACCCCAAACAACAGGACTCAGAAGCTGTTCTCTCCCATCTGCAAACACGGTCTGTGTTTTTAAAATAGATCATCCCATCCGAGGCTGAAAGTATTTAATTTCTAAACTGCTGAGAGAGCAAAGAACGATACACAAAGCTATCCCATGAAAGAGTCTTAACAGCTAAGCCTCCTTCTGCTGTACAAGACATAAACAAAAAAAACACACATGACCTGGCTGCAAGGTTCTCCTGGAGAGCTACAAGACAAGAAAATGTTCCTCCTTAAAACCTACTCCACACTTACACTGCTTTAAATATCCACCATACCACACTTCATTAAAATACCACAAAACCATTTTCCATTCCTCTCAAATTCTTATTCCTCCAAGATTTTCTCCATTCAGTTATCTTTATTCTGGATCCCAAAAGGCCAATACAGAAGTGCCACGCAGTAGATAAATCAGAGCCTGAACTTTCTGCATCTATTAGGACACAAGCAAGAGCTTTTTGTAAGTGAAAGCAGTAGCTTAATATTTTTTGACAATGTGCCCTAGACTTACAAGGAATACAAAAACACAGGACAAAATGGTTCAAGGTTTACTTTAGACTATTTTAATTATAACAAAGCCTAGAATTGCCAACCGGGACCAGCTCTTTCTATTGTGCTAGGTATATATGATAAATAATTAATTTAAGGTCTCAAAACCCAAAGGGATGGCATCACCAGCTGAAATGGCAAAAGAGAGGAAAAGGAGCAGGTAGATAGGACAAAATAGCACTCCACAGTAAGAGAGTCACTGGCACAGCTGAAATCAGTGATAGCAATCCAAGAAAAATCAAATGCTTTTACATTTATTACTTCTTAAATTGCTTTTGCTCTCTGGGGTGGCATCTAGTTTACTTAGCTATGAGACATGAAAAGGTCCCAGCAGTGCATTTTTAAGCTCTCCAGCAGCACTCCCAAAACAATCGGAATTAAGTATGTGACCTGGCATGCAATTTTAACTAGTACAACTCATCTACATTTTACTGCTCATGCTGGGCAAAGCTTTCTTAACCTCAAGTTGGTGAAAGTCACCCCACAACACGCACTTGACACACAGGCACACACAAGTAACTCTGAACACACATGAGCAATGCTGTGCTCAGTCACAAGACAGGCACTCACCAGACTTACAAGCACACGCACTGCTTGCATCTACAGTTAGTGTGCTCCATGTCAGCTTAACGCGCTTGTCTGCCTGCACAACAAATGCAGATCCAAATGCAGTTCTCCTCGATGTTATTTCTTTAGAGGAGAGAGCAGCCTGAGGACATGCCCCAGTCACAATTTCACAGCTGTCGGTACAGTCAGTGAAACAAGAGAAAAGTGTCACTGGGACAGAAGACCAGTAGCATCAGCAAAAGTGGAGCAGGGAGCCATTAGCTCAGAAGCAGAAGAGTCAGGCACCTAAGGAAGACCAAACCACAGGGCAAGGTACACACCCACTAAGCCACACTCAAGAGATGATTCAATGCCTACATAGACACAAGACCACACTGTACACAGAATTTCACCTTCAACAAGGTCACACCCCTACTTTTCTCATTTTAGGGAAATTAAAATCTGAGAATACCACAAAAATCTTCTCCACTTCCAGCTCACTTGGTCCCCATCCATTTTGCTAGCCCATAGTCATCCCAAGAGAAGCTTTCCCTCGCCACGCGCCCATTAAAAAACTCAGAATCAACAACAAAATCCTTTTACCCTGAGCCATGCGCTCTTCTTTCCAGAGTTTTTTTCTGCTCTATTAATTTCTGTTGTCTCACTGTATTCGCACAGCCCTCCTCTCCCCATCCTCCTCCTCCTCTTTTTTTTTTTTTGTGGACTGACCCACATTGTGATAGGTCAACATCCAACATCCAGTCCCTTTTTTGGAAGGTGACAGGAAAAAGAGAGAAAGGGGGAGGGAGAGGAGGAGAAGGGATGTTCCCCAACCTTCCAACTGCTCCTTTGAGAACAGGATCAAACACACTTGGGCCGCGCACTGCGTCCCTTTCCCATACTCCCAACAGCTCCACTCCACACAAACCAGGCAAGCCCTCTGTTCCCAGAAGAGAAACATAGAAAGACTATAAAAGATATTCTGCAGAGGGGAAAGAGGCAAGAAGAAAAAAGGATGTGTTGTAAACAGTTGTGTCCCACATGACAGAGGATGTTTGCATTTCATTTTCCAAACTCTCAAGAGTAAAGTCAAATCAGAACTTACTCCACTATCATTTGCATTCACTGTTTCCCACCTCCGAGTGCCAGGGTAAACAATACTTTTAAAGTTACCACAAGGTATACAATTTCTTTAAGAAGAATCAAAACTCAAACTCTACAGCAGTATGGAAAAGTATGGAACTTGTGGCAGTCACACACAAAGCAAGTTTTTCTAATACACTAGACTATACTTTTCCACATAGAACATGACATACAGAATCTATCAGATCAGATCCATACTTCAATCTAGCAAGTAAATGAGCTGAAAGAACCCAGATATCTTATCACAGGTCTAGGCAAGTGTGCAGTGGTGCATATGAGAGCAATGGCACATATGACTTCCCTAGCAACCATTCTCTTATGCAGCAGGGATGAGCACTGCAGAAGTAAAATAAGTGATTCTCAATAAAGCACCCAAGGCCACACTCACTATAAAGCCATTCTGTTATTGCTACAATAACAACTGATTGGCTTATTTTTGTTTGTGCTTTGTTGTTCTTTTTTTCTTTTTTCTTCTTTTTTTTAAAAAAAGCCTCTGGACATAAGACACAAACATCCTTCCTAATTCCCCAAAATCATGACCTTCTAATTTCATTGCTCCTATCTAACACTAGCCCTCCACACTTCCCTCCTGCCCTGCTACTTCATCAAGAAAAATAAAAAACTTACAGAGGCAAACTTCTGAAAGCAGAATTAGGATCTTTGTATTCCTTTGTATTTCTGGACTCATGGGAGTCTATCCCAAAAGCCATCAGCAGTACTGAATTTTCTCTATACAGAAAAAAACCCATGCCAAGCATCAACCTGAGAGGGTGCAGCCTTAAAAAAAAGGACAAAACTTCAACCCAGTGTTTCCAGACACCGTGACATTAAATTACCCAGTTGCATGAAGTTGCCTGAAAGGGAATTTATATGAATGACTTCTGGCTTAAGACTCTTGTAAAATCAGCGCCATCACAAAGTCATTGGGGGGGGGGAGGGGGAAAGGAAGTCTGTAAGTCAGGAGAGTTTGGAGGAGAAGTCAGTCCCAGCTGGTGGGACAATTAGCTGCAAATAGCTTCACCCACCACTAACCAGTCTTTCCTAGCAAAACTGGCAAGGATGAGACAGGATGTGGTGAGCCATGAATATAAATTCACTCACTTCTAACCTGCCTCCTGAGGTGGCTGACTTGTCCGTGTTAATTTCAAGTAACCTGAACAGAGGCACAGCTACATTACTGCTGCCTAGGCTGGATCTGTGTTGGAGATGACCAGGCAGCTGCAGGCTCCCAAGCAATCAGCTCAGCAGCCTCCAATAGCATCCATGTCGTGTTCTGCAGCCTAAGGAGGGAACACTGGGTCAGCAAGGTCAGCTTTTAAGGTATTATTTCATCTCATCTCTTTCTAGAAGCCTCACTGCTGAACTACATAACATGTTGAAGTCATCTTCTTTGCTGAATCAGAGGGACCGTTTTTTACTAGCGAATTGTACGTGTGGGCCACACGTACAAAACACCCAAGCAGAGATGTATGCTTTGGGGCTCACACACAAAAAATGTGAGGCCGTGACACCAACTCTCTATGCTCTCCGTCACTCTTCATTACACAACACCCTCAAAGAGCTGATCCTTTCAGTAACTGTAAGATAATAACAGCAACATTCCCATCCTTTCAATACTGAGACAGACTTGAGAGTGAGGAGACAAATATCCAGGTACTGTATGGGTTAATACTGCAGGTAGAACATCAGTTATTTCCCTTTTCAGGTTTCCTGTGAGTTACGCCCCTCAGGGGCTATAAAGACCTGGTCAAACCCAGATACAGCACAGTTCCTGAGCAGCTTGCCTATACACTGCATTTTCCCTGGACACAGCTTGCTCTGTTGCCTTCATGCTACTTACACCATCAGAAACAAAAAAACCCCGTGGAGGTTGACCTGATTCTTAAAAAGAGAGAACCTGGCTATGAGTGAGTACTCCAGCTCCTGCCTCTTCTTAGAAGAGGGAGACTCTGAGGTGAGAATCCTGGAGGGTGGCTGCAACTCACTGCTCTAGCTGGCAGAATTTCACTTCCAAAAACCTTCCTGGGGAATTGATGCTCTGAAAACAAGTCCAGTTGTTCTCCCCAAAAGTAGTCCATAAAAGGAAAAAAACAAAAAACAAACAAACAAACAAAAAAAAGAAAAATAGACAAGAATGGGGGGAGAAAAAAAAATAAAATAAGCACCCCCAAGCCCCTTACTATAAAGGTGCATATTTTACAGTTGTTTTAGCTAAGTGTTTCAATCCATCTTATCACAGTGTCAAACTGCTTTCAGAGCCCCAAGGGTTCTGGTAGGGTGTGAGGTCTTGACAGGAAACCACTCTTCCACCACAAGAAAGTAAACCCCAATGAGTTTGGGAAGAAGTGAGAACAGCACACAACATACACAGTGCTCCAAGTGCACAGCTGGGCAAGTCAACACACAAAATTCCAACCCAGTGCTATTCTCTACAGCACCTCAAATTTCCAGGGCCCCAGCAAGCACAATCAATCACAAACTCTAAAGCAGAGAAGAGCTGCTGCCCTCAACCAGGGCCGTCAATAACACACAGCTGCTTTGTTACACGGGCAGCCAGCAGCAGGCGTGTACTAGAAAAGCTCGACTGTACAAAGGTTAAATGCAATTTCTCTCTGAGGCTGTGCTATCCTCTTCATATTGTAGACAGACCAACCTGCATATTCTCTGCTGCTTTCCCTGGTTTCCTCAATTTTAGGCTGGAAACACTGAGAGAACGAGTCATTCAGAATCAACAAGTCTAATTTGAAACTTCACATTTTACTTCAACCTTCATTCAACACTGGGCTCTTGAAGCAACTAGGACCAAACAAGAATTATCTCCTGAGGAATTCACTGTTTCCACCAGACATTGCTGCAAGAGCTCAAAGATATCCTTTGAGCTGCTGGAAAATGAAACAGGCTCCTCGGCTAGAAGGAGCAGGTAACAGTTTTTCTCAGTCAATGCAAACATAAGCCAATCAAAAACGAAACCACAACAGGAAGAGAAAGGGAAAGAAGGGTAAGGTCCTCACAAAGAAATTAAAAGGTTGTCATCTTATGTCAAAACATAGTTATTAGATGTTTTAGTTAATTCAGCAGTAGAACTGGGTAGAAAAAGGGTTTTGAGGGGGGAGGAGGTGTTTTAAAAGTTATTTTGTGCTAGGAAAAAACCCCACCCACCCTTCCTTTATCCATGAGAAGAACCCTAATCCCACAATTGCAAAAGCTCACCTCCCAGCCTGCTACCAGCAAACAGGCAAAGAAGCTGACAGAGAACAAGGCAGATTTCTAGCTGGATTCTGTCACCTGGTTAGAGACCAGACAGTTTAGAATGCTTTTGTTATAGCAAACCAGCCACTGAACTCATTTTCTGACCAGTTTATCTAAGAACCTTCCCCTTCTGACTGCCACGTGTCCCAAGGAGACAGACAAACTAAAGTCCAAAAGATGCCCAGTGGTTGGGAGGTGCTCATCCCTTTGCCCCACATCTCCAAAACACAACTCATTCAGTGCTCTGAACTGACTGTAGAGATCTGAGCAGAATACAAAGAAAAACATCTGCCCACACCACCGAGCTGGTCAGAAATGCTGACTTCAGTAGTAAAGCTTCCCAATTGTTCTACAGCAAGACTAAATCACTCCTGCTCCAGATGCAGAGGCACCCACCTGCTGCTTCCATGCCACCTAAGGTTTACAACACAATCATAATAATGACAGTATTAAGGACGTAAAAACCTACTTCCCTAGACCAGAGCAGCTTTGAAGCCCATTTTCTTGGGGATAATGGTGAAAAAAAAGCCAGAAGTAGACCTTTCTGGGATACTTCCACCATAAGAAAAGCTCTCCCTAAAACCTTATTGTTTAGTACTTAACCAGCATCCTAAAAGCATGAGAGTTTATTTTTTTCCCAACAGTATCACACAAATACAAGCCTTTAGTATTAGAAACCTGAATAACATGAATATTTCTAGAGAAAACTGTGTTCCCTTTTAGGGAGGCTGCTAAGCTCTTAGACCAAAGGGTAACATCCAGCAATACAAGTTCCAAGGCACAGTTAACTGCTGTATTAAAAGAGCCAAGTCTTTGTTAGTGGGATGCATGCCCTATTACATTTTCATCGATTGTTTTCCTTTTCTTGCAGGATAGGAAAGCCATTTCTACTCATGCTATTAGCCTTTGCTCTATTATTGATCAATGTCTTCTATTTTTATTTTTAACAGAGGTAAACTGTCTTCTCTCTGGGGAAACCTGTCTTTATGTCTTCAATAGTTACTCCTGTTCAAGCTCCTTACATGGCAAGAACAATTTAAAACTTTCTGTAAGCAGGAACCATCTTCACTATTTCCTCTAGATTTCCCACTCCTCCTCCTCCGCCCACTCTTGACAGCTTCAGAGTGTTCCAGGCATATTTCATAGAGCTGTCCCTGAAATCTCTCTAGTCCCTTTTCACAATTCATCAGAACTCAGTCACGTACACGTTCTCCCAAAGCCCTCCTTCCACTACATGCTGCAGCTGCCAAAGCTGAATTTAGCCCTCACGGAGCAATTGAGATTTCCAGACACCATGAGCATCCAAACAAGACCCACCACAACTCACTCACAAAGCAAGAGAACTCAGGCACAGCAACAGCCTCCTCACACACCTACCACACCAGCATATGCACGAGGCGTCTCTCGGTCCGTCCAGTCAGAACCAAAAGAAACCGAGCAAACATAAACCTGGTGCCCACCGCGTTATTGCAGTTTACTGAGCTCCCAGCCCACGCAGGGCCAGACACACCCGTGCAGACAGTGACACCCACCCAATGCCACCAAGGAGCGTGATAGTACTGGGGAACGCGGGGGCCGTGCGGGTGCGTGTGTGTGCATAAGGAGAGCGGGACAGCTGCAGCAAGGACAGGTTGCGGGGCGGGAGAGAGAGGAAGGAATTGGGTGGGCTGCACAGGGGTGGGGGCGAGGCCGCGGGTTGACGCGGGGGTGGGGCGGTGTGTGTGTAGGTATGGAGGCCATGCGGGAGGAATGTGCGCGGAGGGGGAATGG
>VZRF01008470.1:1276443-1301462 GCA_013396875.1 Vireo altiloquus | reverse complement strand
GAGACGGGGGTAGTCGCGCGGGTCACACTAGAGAACGGGAGGAGGAACTGCGGGGGAGCGGGAATCGCGACCACACCGGNCCGCGCCGGTGGGGGCACAGGGTGACGTCACCGCTCCGCTCTTAAAGGGGCCGCGCCGCCGGGGCGGGTGAAGCGCGGTCGTGGCGCAGCGCCGGGCGGAGGGATGAGGTTCCCGGAGCCGGGCACCCGGGCGGTCCAGCAGCTCTGTTCGCCCGCCGGGCCGCCTAAGGGCAGTGCCGGGCTCGGGAACGTCCTCCCCTAGGTAGATTTCCACCTCGGCCTCAGCGCCGTTTTCCCCCAAACTCCGAGTGAAACAAACATACGCAGAGGTGTTGGAAGCCAAAACCGTGCCTCTGCTCAAGCCCGAACAAGGCACTTTGAGTCTAAAAAAAAAAAAAAAAAAAAGGCAAACAAAGAAACCAGACACACCACGCCCTAGAACGTTTAATACGACTGTGTTAGCAAAAGGAGGTGACATCCTACCCCAGACAAGGCTGATGATTTCCTCCTTTTCTCCTGCTGCTTTGGAAGTCCGCTTGCCCTCTTGAAACACTGATGCGCCGCTGGAGCTGCTACCCCACATGTCCCAAAGTGGCAGTGCATTCCCCCTCCGTCCCAGAACTCCTACCCCGAACACACTCATCAGTCCTGGACCCTGCCAGATCACGGCTCTGCTGCCTCTGATGCCTTAAATGGCCACCTAAAAACAGAGACTAGACGGGAATAAGGGAATAAAGGAGGTATTTTTTTGAAAGGCCTTCAAAGTCACACCCTGGGGGTCCAGAGGCTCCTGCCTCAGTGGATCCCAAGATGGATGACAGGTCACGAGTTCTTCACCCTTTTACAGGTTTGGTCTGTTTGCATAACAGCATAAATTCACCAATTAAAACTTTAGCTAATTATGTAATTTCCCAAGCCTGCGCCCCCCTCTTCAAGATGAAGGCCCACTTTTGGGCCTAGGACGGTCTGGGTGTCCTTGGAGAGCATGCTAGAGAGGCTTTGTTATGTCTATCTTAGCCTAGGAGAGCAGTACCTAACGAGCTACAAGGAACTCCACTAGAGTTATACTAGGCAGTACAGGATTTGAAAAAAGTTAAAACCTAAGGCATCACCTCCACCATGCTGCAGGGATGGCAGTGTTGTCTTACACACAGGAAACACTCCCGGATTTACAATGGAAGAAGTCCAGTTTCTGGTCCAGCAAAATCACACTCAAAATGGAGGGAAGACCAATGCAGGATAAAGGCAACCACAGATCACCTCATACCCCTGGAACTACCTCCCTCTTCCCTTCCCTCCTACTCTCTCACCCCTGGAGCTGGAAGACCCATGCAGCAGGGAAAAAAAGGAACAGCTCTTCCTGCTCGGCTGGCAGAGAACAGGCTTGGAAAGAATTTGCAAAGTCACCAGGATCCATCATTTATTCCCAGCAGGTGCTTCTGAAAATAAGTTTCAAGGGTTTTACAGAACCTAGAAGAAACAGGCCTCTCATCAGGATAATGCAGGGATGTGTAACCATAGAAGCAGCAATTTAGAAATAAATCAGTATTAAAATTTAGTGTTTTACTGCCAGACAGGTCAGACAACCGAAGGAGGAGAAACCCAAACAAACCACACCACCGCAGACACCAAAGCAGCAGGTGCCACTTCACAGGGAGCTCAGTCTGTTCGCATCAGGCACTGTGCTGTTGTCACGTGCTCCGCGCCCTTCTCCTTCAGGACTTAGGTTTGAAGATAGAAGAAAGTAAGAAAACACAAAATCCAGGGTCCACCTCTGTCGAAGTCAGTGCATACCCAAAACAAACGGCGTGGAAAGGCCCATCCTTCTCCTCCTCAAGGCTAGACGCATGGGACGCCAGAGGCTCACATCCAGGAACAAAGAGATCCTGAATCAGATTTCACATAACTCTCGCCCGTTCTAAGGCTGCAACTGCAGAGTTCAGCTCAGGTTTATTTTTAGGCACTTCAGTCCTGTGCCTTTTCTTCCAGTAATTCTGATCAAACTTGTTCCTGGAATTCAGAAACAGGTTCAGCCACAAGACCGTGCTTCCTGTGTGTAAGATGTGACTCCCAGCAAAGATGCCAGGGCCATTAAAGAAAGAAATGACAGATGCCGGTGTCACTTTATCATTTTCTACTTTATTACTTCAAATTAACAACCACGATAAAGCTCAAAAAAGTCCAATATTTACACAGGAAAAAAGTACAAAATCCCCCCCAAAGTTCTTCAGGTTTTTTTTTGTTTTTTTAAATTACAAAGTAATAAAAAGTTTTGCTCTTTAATTAAAAAAAAGAGAGAGACAGTAAGAGGGGTAAATAAATTAGGAAAAAAATAGGGAGGAAAAATAAAGTGTTAAATAGAAAGGGTAAAAACAAACAAAACAAAGACTAACCCCACCCTCCCCGCCCTGCCAACAACCCATCGGCTCCACACTACAGTGACAGTGTGTCTGCTACAGGCCATAGGTCGCAGTGGTGATCATTGTGTTTCAAAGCCCCAAGTGCCACAAAGCAGCTTGAGTATTCCTAAATTATATTTAAAAACAACTAAAGTGGGGGGGAAGGGGGGGGAGACAGGTGGGAGAGGGCAGGAAGGGATTGTGCATGTATTGGTGGATCTTACTTGGGGTTGCATGAGGAAAGGAGAGAGCAAGAGCCATCGCTCTGAAAGAACTCCAAACTCCAGTTTCTGTGCGCCCCTCTCTTCTCCTCAAGTCCCACACTCTCTCCGCAGGAATTAAAACAAGTTTTAATTAAAAAATAAAAATAGAAAAACACGCACAGCCAGACGAAGAAAAGACCCCGCTGCAGGGATGAGAAGTATATTTCTCCCTGTATGCCAGCTCCAACAATCCCGTCCTCCATGGGACCAGGTGCCTCTCCAAAGAGATCCCTCGGCGTGTGAGGACCGCTTGGATCAGGGAAGGCTGGCACTTCTCCCAACAGCCAAAAAAGAAACCGCAGCAAAGCCACCCAAGGAAAGGAAGCCCGAGTAAATGATTAGGCTGTTGCCGCAATTCCCCTCACATCTTAAAATCTGTTTAATGCTTGAGAAAATAAATTCTGTTATAATAATAAAAATCAGACTTCTACCATCAAGTGTGGCTAGAATCTGATTCCCTCCTGGCCCATAAGGCTCCTGAAAAGAACAAAACAAAAGACCAAACAAAAACCTCACTCATCCACCACCAACCCCTGCCCTCAGAAAAAAAGGAGAGCAAAGTTTAAATTTGTATGGCTAGAAACTGTATGATTTGAAAATAATTAAAAAAAAAACAAAAAACAAAAAACAAAACATAACGCAGGAGATATCCAAGAAGAAGAAGGAAAAAAAAAAAAAGAGAAATCAAAGCCAGGAGCAGAGAGCCAGGAGAGAGAACTGAGGGTAGCCAGTGGGGGCAGCGGTAGGGCCTGGGGGGCAGCGGAGGTGTTCCCGCATGGCTCCCGCGTCGACAGCTCCTCGGAGGCGCTCACGCCGTGGACCGGTGGCCCTCTGGAAGTGGCTCACGCCAGCATGGGGACACAGCTCGACTCCTCATTGTTGGCAAAAAGAAATTCTGTTGGGTTTTTCGTTTGGGTTTTTTTTTTTTTTCTTTTATTGTTTTTTAGGTTTTTGTTTGTTTTTTGGGTTTTTTGTTTTTTAAAAGAAAAATACAGTGAAGACACTAGAAAGAGAATTCAAAAGAGAGAAAAAGGCAAGAGATGTTAGGAGTAAAGGCTCTTCCCAGCACTTCCAATGCCAGCTGGAGTGTAACAAATCAAATCAGCCCTTTCTTCTACACTCCTGCCTCCCCTCAGAGTTACCTTGCTCAGCTACTGTCATTTCCTCTACAAGAGGCACTCAGTAGCTGTACAAAGTCTTGCACACTTGATTACCTGCTCAGCACCCTCCTCAACACTGTCACACTGCCAGAAAAGCATTCCTGAGGAACTAATGAAATGGCTCCCCAGCCCAGCACCTTCTCTACCCTTCCTATCCTCCCAGAGAAATGGAAGCTAACCTTACACCTAAGACAATCTGTCCCCTCAAGATTTTGGCAGCCAACCTTACTCTTCCCTCTGAAGCCAAAAAGCATCTCAAAGTAAGGTGAAGGGAAAGGAAATATACCAATTCCCCACAACAACATGAAGTTTTAACCTAAGGCTTTTTTTTTCGCAGCAATTCCCTCCTCAGGGGTTCCCAGACGTAAGTACAGGCTCACCTAAGCAAACACTGGTCCAGTGGCAATTGCTCCTCACTTCCCAAGGTGATCAAATGGCACACTTGTCTACAAAAGAAAAGGAAGAGTTGATAAGGACTGGAGAGGAAGAAAAAAAGCAAAAAAGACACCAAAACAGAGAGGAGCATGTTTCTCTCAGGACACTATCCCTCTCAAGAGTCTCCTGCTTCACTTCTCCAAACGACTGTGGTCTGGAAGAGAACCAGATGAAGGCTTACTCCAAGTAAAGAAGAGAGCTAAAATGGCAGTACTGAGCATGGCCTCCAGAAAATATATAACTGAAGAGCAAGATGGTAACTTGGTACCTTCTGCTCTCACCACTGGAAGCTTCCCGCTCATGTCAGCTGCAGCAGATCAGGCAAAAACTGCTCCGAGGCCTGTAGACCTTCTGGGACATCCAGGCCAAGGCCAGGAGCATGGCAGCAGGAACTCACCTGTGATGCTGAAATCCGCGACACTTCTTGCCGCCCTGTGAGGTCAGATGAGGAGACGTTGGCAGGAGCTCCTCGGTGTAACCTCATGCTGACCTTCCGCTCCCTGTCCACTCTTGAGATTGCTCTGGGGGACGTGTTGCCTGTTGGGGCAGAGAAATGTCGAGACAAGAATATCAGTCAGTAGTTTTCATTTCCAGCCAACAACAGGGGTGGCACCCTCCCCCACGCCCCTCACCGGACTGCTGGATTCGGGAGGTGGGGGTGGAGGCCATGGGCTCGGTGACATTGCGAAGACGGTTGGCAGTGGCTCCAGCGGGCGGGCCAGGGGGCAGCGCTCGTGTGGCTGACCCTCGGAGCTGCCCCATCCTCTCCTCTCGCTCATGCTCTCGCCGCTCCCGATCCATATCCTCAGGGTTCCGGGCTGCTCCCTGAGGAGAGAAACCCCCACGCCACACATGGCTGTCAGGCAGGAGAGGCAGCAGCAGCCCCGGACAGAAAACACACAGTGCTCCATCACGGCAAGGAAGTGGAGCTCCATCCCCAAAACTCCCCCCACCATCTTCCACTGCACCAAGAAAGGACCTCATTCTATTCCATAAAGAAACAAAGAAAGCATATGGAACTAGAGCTGTTACTGCAATCCATGTCTATGTCCCAGCTCCAAATATAGTTCTCTCCTGACAAATTATCTCTACCCACTTCTAGCTATAGATCCACCGACACATGCGTCCATCAGCACGCTCACTAACACAACAGTAGCTATACCCCCAGTTAGTTATACAGCAAACAACTCTGCCTCTTTTTCATTCTACCTGGTCCCTTTGCTCAAGCTGTTCACCAGGGCTAAGCACAAACAGCAGGCAGCTTCCAACTTTTCTCCCCCATCTTCATGATACAAACCAACCCTGGTCCAGCCCTTCTGCCAAACACACTCACAAATTTAAGCATGTTCCAGTCAAAGACGTAGTCGTAGGAGAAGCCTTGGCGGTGGAAGAGGTTGCGGAAGAGCTGCCGCAGGTACGAGTAGTCAGGTTTATCATCAAATCTCAGTGAACGGCAGAAGTTGAGGTATGTCGAGAACTCAGCTGGAGAGAGCAGAGAACAGTTGATGGCTGTTGCTGGCCATCAAACTTCCCTGGTTCCACCATGGAGCCGCTGCAGCCTTTCAAGAGCGGGTTACTGGACCAGGACAGCACAAACACAGAGCTCTATAACACAAACTGAGCCTGCTGGTTGCAGCGCTTTGGCCACCAAAAGGACTCCATCTCTCTTTTTACCAGAGAAAATGTTATCCATCTCTTTCTGTAGGCTTCTCCAAGCAAGACCTAGCAAGTCACAGTGCCTGCTGAAGGACAGTAGGAATGCAGGCCTAAAGAAGAGCTAGAGATGAGCTTTGGGAAGTTCAACTCCAAACAGAAGTTCTCCTTGCTCAGTAGCCTGTTGTAAGCAGTGGCCAGAAGTAGACAAGAGGAGAAAGAGCGGGGCAGGCATGTCTGACACTTCCACCAGCATTAGCCTAGAACCTAATTTCAGCTTCAGGAACTTCCTGATCTGGATGTAGTTTTTAATTGTTTAGTAATCCTCACAGGATCTCTCTTCCATGTACTTGTCCCATCTCCTTGAACTCCTATAAGCTTTAAGTATCCACAACATTCTTTTGGCAAGGAGTTCCACAGGTCTACTACTGGCTGTGTGAAGAACCACATCCTTTTGCTTTGAAGCTGGCAGAAACCAGCTTTGTTTCTCTTCCAATACAAAAACTGGGGCCACCAAATAACCGGCTCCCATCCAAACTTCTGTAGGCATAAGCCAGAGCGTAGACTTCTATCATGTCTACCCACCTCTTTTTCATGTTCCAGCAAACTTGTTACTTGTGCAGAAATCAACTCATCTCTCGTCACCCTTTCAGCCCTTTCCCAAGCCTTTTCTCAGTTATACCATATCCTTTGTGAAACGGTGGGATGGACCAGAGCTACACAGTGCATGCAAGGTGCAAGTGGGCCATGGGTTTATGCACACTGGGCTGCTTTCCTAGTAATTCCTAACGCTCCCTTTCCCCAGCAGACACCAAGCACAAGTTGATGTTTTCACAGAACCATCTATTGTAATTGCAACAGCTCATTGGCGAGTGGCACTGGTCAGTCAGAGCCTACTATTGTGTATATGACATGGGGACCAAGACTTCTCTCTCTTCTCACGTACATACTCCATGTTTACCTACAAAGAACTGCATCTGCCAGGTTATTTCTGGGACTCCTCATTAACCAGCAAAAATTCAGCATCATCAGCATACCTTCTCAGCTCAGTGCCCACCACCCTTCCAAACTGCTCACAAGATCCTAAAAGTTCCCCTTCTCAGCACTCTCATGCCCTCAGTAATGTAAGTTTTGACTGTCCACAAAAACACATTTCCCACTTCTGAACCTGAACTGTACCACTACCACTCGGTTATCCTTATCATCACCAGTGTCAGCAGCACATCATGGTCTGTGGTACTGGGCACCGTCCTTTAGGATTCAAGATTCCAGGGGGTTTTCAGCAGATGTACAAGCCAAGCAGCAGACAAGACAGCCATCAAGATGAGAGCACTTACAAGGGTACCCTTTGCAGA
This sequence comes from Vireo altiloquus, assembly GCA_013396875.1. Lineage (NCBI taxonomy): Eukaryota > Metazoa > Chordata > Aves > Passeriformes > Vireonidae > Vireo > Vireo altiloquus. The sequence goes on along the minus strand of VZRF01008470.1, from coordinate 1,294,177 downwards.
GCACCTCGATGGGCGTTGACATCTTTTTCTCGCTGATCCTCTCGTACTTTTGGCGCTTGGTGGCAGCCTTGAGGCCCTGCCAGGGCAGCGAGCCCAGGTTGAAATACATGAGCACATAACCCAGGCTCTCCAGGTCATCACGGCGACTTTGCTCTGTGAGAAGTTACAAAGGGGCAAGGAGTGAGCAGCAACCAAAACTGCTTTGGCAATCACATAGCTTTGGAGGTGAACACAGAACTTAACAACCACCCCTCTCTCTTCTCTGGTAGATTTCTATAGATAGACAAACTTGTAGAAGACATTCCAGAGCAAATTCCTGTGATGATGGTCATACTACAAGAGTTAAGGTGCTCCTCTCTCCACACAGCCCAACCCACTTCATAACTAATGACTCTGACTACCTCCTCACTTGGACAAGCCTTAATTCAAACAAGAATTCCACATCTCAAGAACTGCTGCAGCAACCCTGCCTACTTTGCTCTTCCCAGTCCCAGAGGAAGGGCACCTACACTTCTCCACCCAAAATGATTCTTCAACCCAGGGATTAGTCATGACAGAGGTAGCCACGAAGAGACAAAGCTAACAGAGGTAAGTGCAACACAGCCCTTTCAAATACATCTTCTAATTAAAATGCTGATAGTCTTTAAGCAGGGCAGAAACAAGGAACTGGGGACCCCTTCTTGTAGTAAACAACTTTGTTGATAGTTTAGAGAAGCCTAACGTGTAATGTGCAAAGACATCTTTCCAGCTTGGTGACATTTTTCAAGCTGTGGAGGAAAGGGGCATACTTTGAAGAAAAAATTCCCCTCCAAACGGGGAATGACTTTGTAACTGGCATCCCCACCAACTCTGCTCAGAGCAAGGGTTGCTCTTAAGATGCCATTGCAAGGACCCATCTTTAGATGCTTACTTATGAAACAAAAGAAATTGGCTCACAAAAACCCCCCAACATTTCACACTGACCTTGTTCTCTGGAACAGCCAAGCCATTTTAAGTTTCAAGATAGCTCAAGAAGGATTTGATGCAGAATCTCAACAACTGCAAATGCTGACTGGTTAACTCCTCCCAACTCCTCCAACATGTTTGCAAATTCATCTATAGATCTTGCCAAGATTGTCTTGTTCTTGTTTCCCTCCCAAATAAAATAAACACTTTGGAGAAAGTACTTTACATCTCGAGAAGAACAACAACTGACATAGCTAACAGGCAGGCAAAATATGGCTAAAGGGAGAGCACTGGGATAGAAGAAAGACTAAAGAGCTTCATCTATTAGATTAATTTACTGCAGCACATTTTGCTGGATTCAGTGCCACATCCTGGAAGATGCTGCAGATTATGTACTAGTCTGTAGGCTGTCAGTATCAGATACATGCTACCACCTGCCCCATTCAAAGGCCAGTAGATCACTACAGCTATGCCTTTTTCTGTTAGCTGAGCTGAATCAGGACAAGAGTAGCTGTAGCAGGTCACAGATACACAAGCCCACATGTAACAACACAAGCTGTGGGTAACAAGGCTCTTTCTTCCTTGTGCCTGCCTCTCATAACCTCCTATCTGTTTTGAGAACTGAGGGCTTGGCAAGTTAAAACTGTTGAGGGAAAAAAAAAAAAAGTACTGTGGTTGCAGAAGAAAAGGAGGGTCTCATCACTCCATAACTGATAGGAGAGATCACTTGAGTCAAAGCACATGAAACACCATAAAAATGTCATATTCCAACATGGTAGAGGAGAAAGCAGCACAGCAGATTCCCAAAGTGTCTTACTTTGAGCATACAGAAATAACAGCATTTTTTGACCTCACCAACTTACTGTCTCAAGTTGCCCATTTTAAAGGGGCTAATACTTCCTAATCTTATCAGGCTACTGGCAAAGATAATTACATGGCTGTCTGGGAGATACTTAGATGCTATGACGGGAGCAGAGAAAAGAAACCCAGTTTTGCATTTGGCCTAAGGTTGGGATACGTGTACTCTCAGAGGGCCGCGATTACTCACCATGCATATCAAATAAACAAAACTAAACAGTATTGGCTAATGACCTACATCCTTAGACAGGAGGTATGTGGAAATGGAGTCAGAACACACACCCGGGGCTTGAAAGCACAGGAGACAAGGATAACCTCAGTCCTGAAGTCTAGCCACCCCTTGACTTATCCATGCTGTAGCTTTAACACCTCTAACTGTGGCTTCTTGTCTAGAGCGTGGTGGTTGCCCTCAGAGGAGTAGGGAAAGGCAGGGCAGGAACCAGAGAAACCTACTGAACAAGCAAATCAGCCTTTCAGGAATAAATCAGGATCTCACCTCCAAAATCCTGCTTGAACTCCAGACTGCTTAGGGCAGGTTGAATAACACACCTCCACTTGTGTGAGGCACAGCACTTTTGAGCACAGCCACCAATCCCATCCAGAATGGGGTACATTCTGTGAACATATGCCTGGGCACAGTCCTAGCACTTCAGGGAAGGCCAGAATTAGAGACTTGAGATTAGGGAGCCTGAAGTCAGCAGGGCATGCTATGAGCCCTTACTGAAGGCAATGAGATGGGTTAAAAACCAAACTGGGAAGCTAACTAGTACCCATTACGTGCATGCAAACACACCTTAACTGTGTCTTAACACAGCAATATGATCAAGGAAAAACAACTGGAAGCACAACACCTAATTATTAAAATGCCAAATGGTAAGTGTTTGACTGTACTGCATTCCCGATGTTCAGCACCTCACGTACGTGTGGTCATTGTAGCCCACTTAAACAACTTCAGTGAGATTCAAACCTGGCATGAGCCTTAAGTACCAACACGATGGGTCACAGTTGTGCAGCTACCTCAAAACATTGTAGCAGTTGGCCATCAGTAACCCTACCTACAAGAAACTGAATTAAATCTTGGAGGAGGGTAAAGGACAACAGTTCCTACATTCCGTTTCTTTGTTTCATCTTCACTTACTATAACACATCTCTCAATATTTAATTACTTTTTTTGCAGGGCTTCATATACCAACATCCTCAGGATACTAAGTAACATTAAACAGCGAGTTAGAAATAAAACTTTACACACTAAAGAAACATTATTTAGTGTAACTACTTCCCACCTTTAGAAACCTGACAATCAGTGACTAACTCTAACAGCGTCCCTGCGCTCCAGGGGAAAAAAGAAAAAAAAAAAAAAATCTCACCTTGGAGTTTGAAAAGACAAAGAGAAATACAAGTGACATCAATGCATGCACTGAGCAAGTCAGTCCAGAAGCACTGTTATAGTCATGACCTGTGATACCACACCACACTTCCTCTCTCCCTTTTGTCTCAGCTCTCCTACAATGGGGGTTTTTTTTGAAAGCAAATTTTATGAAAAATGTCTTTTTCATAAGACACTCATCCTTTCCTCCCTCCTTTCCAAAACCCCTTCCAATAGAAAACACAAGGTCACCTCCCACACCACCCAGCATGACCTCTCAAACCCAACCCATTCTGCAATTAATCTCCTGCCAGTTCCTTCCCACCGCTAACAAGGTTCCCAGCCAGCCCATACCTTCACTCCCTGCCCAGAGCAGGGTCCTCAGAAGCCAAGTCAGGGGTGAGTGGCAGGACAGGAAAAGACATGCTTGGGCAAAGACCCGAAGACTGAGGACTGGTTGCCTTGGACACAAAGTTCATGACAAAACGTATTTCTTTGCAGCCTAAACTGTCTCCTGGTCCTCCTGTCCAAAAAGTGTTTTCCTCTACTCTGATCCTACCAAAGTGATGCTGCTCCCTTGCAGAAATCCCTAGAAATCAGCTGTCTTCCCTGGAGCCAGCCCAGCTGCAAGCAGGCTTAACCAAGCAATGTTTTCCTGATTACACACTCAGATCTGATCTTGCACATGCTGGACTAGAGTTTCCCTTTCTCTTCCCACTGCATGGCAACAGCCTTTAAAAACACACAAGAATCCAGAATGGGCGACAGAGGGCAGGATGAGCGGGAGGACTTAGGATCTGCACAGCCTACACTGATGCCATCTAGGACATTCATTTGGGAAGGCACTGCCCCCCACCCTCAGCCTCCTGTTACCCAGACAAAACCCACCAGGCTTCTTCCAAGACTGTCTCCTGGGCACTCCGGGCATCTATTTCAGACCTTACAGGCTACAGTGGGTGCAGGGGACTCTCATCCCTAGAGCATGTGAAAATTGACTGGAATGCGTGAACCAAAGCCTGCACAGTCCAATGACTCCCCCAACGGCAAGTCTCCAGCTGTGGAAACCCTCCCCAATCTCGCCTCCTACTTTTTTCCCCAGTCACTGGGAAAAGAATGTGTTTCCTCCAGACATCGGAATGCCCAACCCTTAGCTTGCAAATTCAAATAAAGGCATTTATTCATTTGCTATTCCTGTCACACAAATACCCCGGCACCTGGTTCCTTCCCTCTCCCTAGACCACATTAACGTAACATTAAGACAGACAATTTAGTCTCTGAAAAGTCAAAAAATTCAGAGTGATGGTTCCCATGGCAATGCTGCTAACTCACAAATATCTCTGTCATATATCCTGTGGCAAGGTCTTGAGAAACAGGAACTCCAGCTGAAACCCAAACACCCCCACCCCCTTTCCTCCAGGCAAGCCATGTAACCTTTATGCCGTTCAGGGCAACTATCTGCAACGTGGAGATAATACACTCGAGACCTGTTGCACAGAGTAACTCACACCCAGACTTTTCCAAAGCAAAGGGCATGGAGAGAACGGCGGCTGCACTCAGACTGATGGCATATGCAATTTGCCCTTGGATTACTGTTTAGACATTGTTTGTTCATCCTGACACACAAGCCAAGCACCAGTAGTAAAGGGCTAAGTTGGGGTGGAATGAATAATGAAGTCGTTCAAAAGCCACAACCAGACATTTAGCCTCTCGTGATCAGTTCAGGCAGAGCAGGCACACACAAAAGAATCGACAGACATAGTAGTGAGAATTATTTTGTGCATGTCTCCTTGTGGCAGTTACCATGGCTGTGGAAATCTTGACTGAGAATTCAATGGAGAGTCAGTTATATATATGCAGGTCAAGCCAAAATACAGAAGGCCAACTCGGAAAGCTCAACGAGAACTATTTTTATAACATGGAAGAGGTCAGGAGATTACAGCTCACTCTCAACACACAACACTCCCCACTTTGATATAAATAAAGCATTCTCCATCTAAAGTTACATAGCATTAAGCACGGAAAACAGTGGGAAAGTGCTTTATTTTCTGCAGGCCAAGTATTGACTTCAGATATCTGAGAAATATGTGCAAGAAGGAAGAATGCAGGAAGAGTGAGGATGTGAAATCCTGTGAAAGCTGTTAGTTTAAAAGATTTGAGTGCCTTGCTCTGATTTTCAAATTCCCAGGTTATCCACTTCAGAAGACAGGCCTCCCAGAGATACAAACAATCTGTAAGCACAGCAGATACTTCCCTGGCTCCAGCAGGCAAGACAGCTTCAGTGTTTCTGTTCCTTAAGAGTTACCAGTCAATAGCGGAATCAAGTCAGCCTGCTCAGAATGGACCCTACAGTAACTCAGGAAGCCTCACACTGTGAACAAAGTTTAGCTAAAATTTAGCAGAGAAAGGAGGTCAAATGCTGGAAAGAAGTTTTGGGGCTGAGAACAGAAGAGAAAACCGCAAGAGGTTTTCAACTATGTCCCTCACAGCCACCAGGGGCTGACTCCCAGGACAAGAGTTTGGGTGACTTCAGGAGGTTTAAGTGTGGTGGGTACTAACCTGCACAAGGTTTTTACCAAACCTGGGATGATGGTCATCACCAGTGTAAGACCTGGCTGAACACTCAGCACTCTTTTCCAGCCTAGTTTCATCCCTTCGGTACTAACCACACCACTTAAGGGCAGAGCCCTACCTCCCTGAAGCTGCCTCAGTGAGGTTGTGCAGTTCACAGACACATTTGTATTTTGAAGGCCTGTGACGGCCAATCCTCAGTCACAAAATAGGGGTGTCCAGGCAGCTGGAAGCCTCCTCTCCTTCCAGCTTCTTGTACATTTCCAGCACATCCCCATCCTCAGTGGTAGGTAACACCATATTGCAGTGGGCCTCTATCTTCCAGCTCTGACAGTTACAGAACAATCACTAACGACGGCACTCAGGAGTCAGAAAGACAGGTTTCAACTGCACATATTCCTAAAGGCTCAGTGCCTGTGAATGTCTCCTTTACACATCTAATCAGCCTGCAAAAATTGTGCAAAGGCAGATCTAGTAGGAGCAGAGTCAGGGAGGGCACAGCCTTGACGTTCAACACTTTGCACTAAGCAGCGCACAAACACAGAGCAGGAGACAATTTCTGTCTTCAGGAGCCCAGAGTGCCACCACAGCAGCAGAAGTAACACAGGCGTAGCATTTGAGTTATTTGCCCACCATCTCAAGGCAAGTCAGAGGCGGAGTCCGGCAGAGAACCTAACCCCCTCCTTCTGGGGACATACAACCTCCCCTGGAAAGCCCCACCAAGGGGCAACAGCAAGCAGGCTCACCAATTCCCAGGTGGGTGTTGATAGAGGCATAACGGGCTGTGCCAGTCAGATTCTTGTTTTCCCGGTAAGGGATGTGCTGGTGGGTCCGGGCATCTCGGTACTTCTTGGCCAAACCAAAATCAATGATGTATACTAGGTTGCCCTTTTTGCCAAGGCCCATAAGGAAGTTGTCTGGCTTTACATCCCGATGGATGAAGTTCTTGGAATGAATGTACTCAATACGGCTGATCTGGAGAAGGGTTAGATAAATAAATATGTAATAGTGAGACAAGCAAGAAACAAACTTATTTTAACTGTATCTGTTAAAAATAGTACCCTGTCCAAGACATCGGCCTGTCAGAGCAAGAAAAGGACACTTCGTAGAGAATATCTGAGATGACAGCTGAAGAAAAGATACCCTCTGGATGCTGCAGGATCTGGAGATGGAATTTAACCCTGCACACCAGCCCAGTCCTCACTCTGGGAAGGTCTCCATTAACATCACAAGGAAGGATGGGAAGCAAGTCTAAATGGACTAAAATTTTGAGCTTCAGCATTGACAGTTGTCAGCTTTTGAACTTAACCAGGCTGGGAAAGGAACGGGTCTGTCCAAAAGAGCTAAGGGTCTTAAACCCAGGGCATGAGCAGTAGAATTAAGATAGGTGCCAATAATTCATCATGCAGGCCAAAGTTATCTATGTGTGCAACACTAACACAAGGCGAGCAGCAGGCAAAGGAAGGAGAGGGATGGAGATAAGGAAAAGCCACCAGTGTTGAGGTTCCAGGCTCCCAACTTCATTAAGAAATAGAAAGCTGGCAGCCACTTGTGCTAAATGAAGAAAGCCTGGGATACAGCAGTTCTCAAGCGGAGGGGATGGGAGGGGAGTGTGTGGGGGGGAAAAGGCATGGAAAAGGAGAGTAGGCACAAATGCTTCAGAGGAAACTTACCATCTGGTCTGCCAGGAGCAGAACTGTCTTGAGACTAAATTTGCGGGAACAAAAGTTAAAGAGATCTTCCAGGCTGGGCCCCAAGAGTTCCATCACCATCACATTGTAGTCCCCCTCTGCTCCACACCACTTAATGGAGGGGATACCCACTGGGGAAAGAAAAAGATTAAGCCCAGGGAACAGAGAGAATAGATGCTGCATCCCCTGCTGAGAAGATCATGTGTAATACCAAATTATTTTCTAAAGCCCTCCAGAATAATTTCCTTCTCCAACCACTCCCCCGGCCCCATCCTTTCCTCCCCACCTCACCTCCTCCCTGCATCATCTTGTAGAATTTGCTTTCAATGTGGAGCTGGGGGTGCTTGGTTTTGACACATTCCAGTTTGATGGCCACCTCTTCACCAGTCGCAATATTGGCTCCTGCATAGGAATGAGAGTGAAATGAAGATTGCACAAACTTCCACTGAAGTGAAACACTTTTAACAAGGCCTGTAAAGATGCCAAAACCTTAAGATTTGCCCTGAATTTTATTCTCTGTGACAGAAATGAGATTCAGCCACTTGAACTTCATAGAGAGTTCCCAGCATCGCCATTTGCAAATGCAAGCCCAGTGAATAGGACGCCAGGTCTGATCCTGAGGTCAGGCTAGAACAACAATCCTACATGTGAACTGCCTTGTTATCTCAAAAAGTGCCAACTTTGGAAGGTCAATCCGTACATATCAACAGTACCTAAACCGAGTGGAAGTTTTAGCTTCCTCTGATCATAAACCTCACCCCTGAACCCAAGCAGCCCCTCAGGCGGTGATACAGAGTATCTCTTCCAGAGTAAAATTACTGCTTACCTCAGTTACATCATTTCAAAAAAGCCAATTAGTTCAGCAGGAGACACTAACATCTCAGCTCCCCCTGTTTTCTCCACAGCGCTGACCTGCTCAATACAAGCAATTTCTAAATCCCCAGCTTCTCCCTCTCCTGAGGGTTTTATTAATACCTTTATCTTTTGCCAACACAGAAACATTTGCTATATCCCAAATTAGATGCATGAAGAAATAAGCAGAATCTGGTCCTGAATTGAGCTGCCTGGACCTTTTTTGAAGGTATTGCTAGATACTTTGCAATGACACTAAACCACCACCCCACACACTTCTCTCTGAAAACAACTGAGCTGCCAGCTGCAAAAGCCAGCACTCTGGTCCCAAAGTGCACTGTCAAAGAAGGAACAGGCTGCTCTTTTTCTTGTACTAGCTGAAAGGATTCCAGATGTTTCGCATCATCCTAAAATGGAAAGAAGGAATATCTGTACACGGGTCACGGGAATGACACTCAAGACTTGATTCTCTCCTCCCCCACCATGCCTGCTTCACACACGCTGACAAGCTCTTCCTTGTATCTGGAACTATTAGAAATTGCACTTCAACACAAATCAGAGAGCAGCTTATGAACACCATCATAAACTACTCCAGAACATGCATGCTGAACATGAGCTGGAGTCAAAGGTGATGTTTTGCAGATATCCCATAGCTCATTTTGGTAGGTCTGGCTAATTTGTGCCTCCTGAACTCTGTGATAAGACTTCAAGAGTCCACAAGGACAAGCTGCAGATAAATCTGTTCGTTTATCCTCTTTCACACGCTGCCTCCAGAGCCAGGGACCAAAGAGAAGAAGGAAATGTTCACACAACTGGATTGCTTTCTCCCCGTGGATCCTAAAGAGATCCATCTCCAGCTGAAGAGTTCTGGCTTGTACGCAAAGTTAGCCAAGAGCTGCCTGCTAGCAAAAACACATAACCTAGATGCTGCAGTGCCGGGTCGAGACAGACAAGCTGCTAGGAATTTGTAAGAGAGCAACAAAAACGATCGGGGCCTAGAGGGATTGATTTACTAAGGAAGATTAAAAGAGCTAAATATGTAACATAGACAAGAGATACAACTAAGAAGGGTGGGGAGGAAGAATAGGACATGACAACAGCCTGCAAATATTTGAAGGCTGTAAACACTAAGGAGGGAGAGGAATTATTTAGGGTGCTGAGGGAGGGGAAGGAGAAGCAATGGGATTAATTTAATACAGATTGTAATGCAGGATCCAGGAGAAGGAAAGGGAAAAGGCCATCCTGAGAGATAGAGACATTTGCCCAACGCTTACTTTTAAAAAGATGCTGGCACTTTCCACTTAAAAACTGGTAGCCAGAAAAACAAGTCTGTACCTTTCCTTCACTCCACCACAGGACCCTTCTTAAAAGCATCAGGAGTCAAGGAGGAAAAGAACAAGAAAAGTGACTAGTATCTGTCCCCCTTTTAAATTAGCATTCAAGCACTGGCCTCATTCAGCATGGAAACACCCAGGACATCCAAAAAAGATAAGAGCACTTGCTTCCCTTGTCTCTTTCCCCTGCCTTTGTAAAGACTTTCCTCCAAGTCCTCTGAAGCAGCTCCCTTGTCTGTTCCCCAGGGAGAATTTTTCCCTCTCCTAATACATCTCCTGACACACAAGCAATGATGAGTCTCTCTAACTTTTTGCAGCATTAGCATTTCAAATGAGCCCTATTCCCAGAACTTGAACAGTGGAAACATGAACGAGTTCTCATCTCCACACTACCCTGGGTGTTTAGAAACATGAAGATGCATCCATCTACTTGGCTGTCTGCAGGTTAGGGAGTGTTATCTGTGGGCACATAAATCTGGAAAAGGGAAAGCAGGGGTAGGCATCAAGAAGACTCAGATTCTTCAAAATGTGAATGTGTTCAGATGGCTTTCAGCCCCACACTATCCATAGCCCAAACACAGATGTTAGAGAAAAAAGAAACAATCCTGTGGCCTACAAGAGCACAAGTAGACTCAGAGGATGGTTTGTGTTGGAAGGAACCCTAAAGATCACCTTGTTCCAACACCCCTGCCATGAGGGACACCCTTCACCAGACCAGGCTGCTCAGAGCCCCATCCAACCTGGCCTTGAACACTTCTAGGGATGGGGCATTCCCAGCTTCTCTGGGAACAGTACCCCTCTTCCAGTGTCTCACCACCCTCACAGCAAAGAATTTCTTCTCAACATCTAATCTAAACCTTTTCCAGTTTAAATTCATTCCCCTTGTCTTATCACTACGTGCCCTTGCAAAAAGTCTCTCCCAGTCTTTCTTGTAGGCTCCCTTCAGGGAGGGAAGGCTGGAATTAGGTCACCCCAAAGCCTTCTCTTCTCCAAGGCTCAACAATCTCAATTCTCTCAGCCTTTCCTCATAAGAGAGGTGCTCCATCCCTCTAATCATTTTTTGTGGTCCTTCTCTGGACCAATCTGACCTGTTCTTTGCTGAGGGGGTCACTGGCTGAACACCTTAGGCTTGCTCCCTCTCCAAACCTCACCATGTCTACAAGTTGCTCCCTGTACCATTTCTTGGCTAGAGATCCACCCAGATCGAGACCACCACTAGTGAGGAGGGAATTTAAGCAGTCTTTCTGATCCTTTGTTCCATGCTTCGACCACCATCTTTTTTAAAGCTACAAGTACAAAAGCAACAGTTCTGTGCTCTCTTTACAGACTGGAAAGCACCGTGTTTCAGACAAATACAGCAGAGTCTGCTAGCTTCAGCCACTTGAGAGACTGAATGTAGGATCGGGGAAAATTCCTAACATCCTCCCCCAGTCTCGCTCCGCTGTGGGGGCTGCACAAATTCAACTCATTCATCACAAGCTCTTTGAAACGGGGCCCCGGGGACAGAGGATGTCACCGGCTGAACAGGATCTTTTCAGAGTGGAATCCTGACTGCATGTCTGATACAATAAACACCACCCTCCCTGAGCATCGGGGGCAACAGGCAGAGAGGCCCTGCGCTTCCCACCGCCTGCGCCCCTCTCCGCAGCCTGCCGAGGGAAGAATGGAGGGCTGGGAACAGATGGATGAAGGCAGATAGGGCGAGAGAGAGTTAACAAGCCGGGAAACAAAGGGAAGGCACTCCCCTCCCAGCAAGGGAGGAGCCTGCCACCAGGAACTGTCCCCAGCCAGCTCAGGTCCCAGCATGCTTTGTCTGCCCAGCTCCTCTCCACCACCAGTGTGCATCCCGGCCAAACGATTCCTACACGTCCAGCAACCCTGCCCTGCCTCTTGGCCAGTACCTCTGACAAAGCACCTCCCCCTCCAGCAGCCCAAAGGTCTCGGCAATTCCTCTGCAGACTGGGTTTTGCTCTTCAGAATGAGCATTTTTAAAGGTAAATGGGCTAGCCAAGGCCCATGGGCAGCCTGATCTCATTTCCCACCCTCTCAAACCGATGGGGGGAGAATATTCCACCTAGCACATCTATCCCTCAAAGTAGAGCACGAAAGGAAGGCATTGTGCTTCAAGCCCCAGCTAAGGATTAACACAGTCCATCCTTTGTGCCTGCTCATGTAGAAATCCAAGTTTCCTTCTGACAGACAAAAAACCTAAAGCAAATCCCAAAGAGGACAGCATGCAGCTCCCATTGGTTACAGAGCAGGTGAAGGTAGTAACATCCTGAAAGAGAGAAGATGAGGATAAACCATACAGCCCCTGCTAGTTCTCAGACACCTCCTCCGTGACCGCACCATTATCGAAGGAGAGAACTGTGAGGTGAACCTGGTGCAGGAGAAAAGTCCTCATGAATGAGTCCTCCTGTCTGCAGAGCAGGCCATGAGAGCACAGCATGAGCACAAGTGTCCTCCAGACACACTACCAAAGACTACATGCCCAATCCCTCCAGGCTGGGGAGTCACCCAGGCTCCAAGAAGTCTCACTATCACTGCTTCAAAACATGCTGGCTTGCACCTCAATGAACATCACAAGGGCTTTGATACTGCATTCAAGTAACTTGGTTGAATCCTGCGGTGCTCACCACACTGGGGCACTGAGCTTCCTCTGCTTGGTGACAGGCAAGGCAGGCACAACCCCCTCACCAGAGGCTATTTTCCATACCTGCTTTGCACAGGTGGATGACCTGTTACCTGGTACAGGATCAGACCTTTCCGTTCAGCACCTCCTTTCTCTCCCCACGTGTACCCCAGATGTTTTGCAAGATCCTGACAGTTTATACTGTCCTAGAGAGGGTCTGGAAGGCTTCAAGCCCTAGCACAGGCAGAAAATGCTGTGTCCAAGCTATCATCCTCAATCCCTAGCACCTGGGAATTAAAAGCACTGTCACCCAAGGCACTAACTGGTTGGAGGGTCAGAGGACTGGCATACAGGAACAGGCTGCAGTAAAGGCAGCACACACTGGAACTGGGATCCCAGATCCATTATTTATCATCTTTGTTCATGTTCTGGATAAAGGTGGCAACAAAGCCTGTTACTGATGATTCCCACGGGACACTTAATCAAGAGAGACTGCCAACACCAATCAAGAGAGAATCATAAAGCAAGAAGGAACTGGAGAGAAAAACCAGAGGTTGAAAATAGACAGTGATTTACAATCACAGGAGAAAGTAATCTGAACTAGAGGTATTCAACGGAAGGGATTTGGGGAGGGATGGGAAGATGTTGGAGATCCTAGAAGAGCTCTCCTACAATACAGCTGACAGTGCGTTAAGGCCAATTCTGCAACCTGATAGCGCTGGTGATGGGGGAAGCCAAGGAGACCCAAAGCAGCCTATGCAGAGGCATCACATTACAGATCACTCGAGGGTAGCCCTCCACTGCCAGGCACTGGAAATGCCACACCTCAAATGCAGTGTTGGCTCCAAGCTGCTCAGCAGATGAACAAACGAGGCAAAATTGAAGGACCAGCAAAAGTGAGGAGTGGTAGATGTACTGGGCAGCAAAATACAACTCAAATTGAACAAATTAACAGTCAAGGAGCACATGACGACCATCTGCAAGTACCCAAAGGGCGCAGACACCAAAGCAGAGGGCAGCCCTTCTGCCGGCCTGCAGGACCACAGCCGAACAGCTAGTGGTGAGAACCAGAGACAGGTAACACCAGCCCTCGTGGAGGGATCGAGCAGGCTGCTGGGTAGTCTCGCCATGCTGGCCCCACATGATTTGAGCCAATAAAAACATGAGCAGGCAAAGCATCAGGGAACATATCTACACATCAGCACACTGGCTTGGGAGAACTATCCAGGTGACCTGCTGTGGTAACAGGAAACCCAGCACCTCATGGGCTCTGTCCACTGAGCTTCCAGCTCAGGTCATTCCAGACATTAACTCTAAATCCCATTACAGATCTAACAGATCTGAGCCCCAGGACCAGGCTAGGTTCTCTGACCTGTTTTACATCTCCTAGGCTCAGCTCTCTCTCTTACAGGTCCTGGACCACCTCTTCCACTACCAGTCTTCAGAAAACTGTATTCCTTCTATCTTTGAAGGAATAGCTATGTCCTCCTTTTCTGCCACCCACTCTGTGAACAGAGTTTATACCCACACACACCCGAGCTCAAGAAAAGGAAGTGAGAACGCTGGAATAGGGTGTATGACAAATATGCCCCAAACAGTCCAATTCCAAATCAGTCTGATCAACCACCACTGTATCTCCAGTGTATGGTAAGGCAAAGCTGAGCTCATCTCACTTTCTTTGCCATGAGAAGGCCAGCAGCAACTAGCAGTATTCCTTAAGTTTTTTTTCTTCTCCACCCCTTCCAATCTTACATGGTGCCCACAAATACCAACAGGCAAGAAAAACAACCCCAGAACAATGATGCAATTATGAAACCCAACCTTGAGACAGACTCTCACACTCACCTAGGTAAATGTCTCCAAACGAACCACTGCCAATCTTTCTGCCCAGCCGGTATTTGTTACCCACTCGAAGCTCCATGGTTCAGTCGTGCTGAGAAAAGAAGCACAGAAAGAGCAGCGTCAGAGCAGAAACAGGAAGTGAATCATGTAAGACTACAGAAGAGTCCTCCCCACTTCACCCAGAGGCTGAGTAGTTTCAAATTTTGAAATACTTCACTTTCTACACGGCTTCTATCACCTCTCCTTATCTCCTGAACTTCCAGGGACAGCATGAGCAAGAAACACTGCAGGAACAGAACACTCTCAAGCACGTTTTTTCCATGTTCCCAATATCAGAATGAAGCATGATTGGATCTCTTCCCCATCATTTTGCTCAGAGACTGGGGAGGGGTTCAGGAAACCCCTCCTAAGAAGGTTTCAGGACATGATCACACCACGCTACTGTAGAGAGGTACTGCTCCTTGTACCCTACAGTACCTGGCACCGGGACAGAAGTAGCCCCATGAGACACCAGAAGGGTCAGGCACAGTAAACCCTACGAGGAGTTTCTTTCTGGCCCAGCCCTACTACAACACCTTGGTGGTGGTGAAGCACAGGACCCAAGGGGTCCTGAGAGGGACAGACAGACTGCCAGGAGCAGCGACTCCATCGCTCCTAGGCAGAGGGGGCCCAGCATAGGGGACAGGCAGGATACATCTCACTGAACTGAACCCTGCGAGGTACACGCTGACTAGGAACATGACTTGCTTATCTCCACACACTTCTGCTGATGGGATCACTGCCTCCTTTGGTCTACCTGAGCCTCCCCGTCTCTCTTGCCTACCTAGGTGTGCCGGCTGTTTGTTTTTAGCAGCTCAGGCCCTTCCTCATCCCTTCACCTGAGATGATTAGCTAACCCTTTGACCTGATATACTCCACCAACATGCCCAGGCTCAGCCTACTCACCTTCCACAGAAAACCAACTAGGTGGAAGGACCACAATCACAGAGTTTGTTCTCTCTGCCAACCTCAACTTCTGCTGCAAACACACCTCCAGCAGTTCCCCTCTTAAGAGCCCCCTCTCCCTTGTCTCTTCTATGGCCACCAATTTATTCTAGGAACCACGTCTCTTCCTGAGACAGTCAATGTGTCTCCTTTTAGAGGGATTTGCCACAGTCCTAATTTATGCAATGCCACATTATTAGCATACAAAATGCAGACACAGAGCCTGTTGGGGACAGGAAAGGTGAGGAATGATTCATGTTTTCACAAGTGGGTGCGAGGAACTTTCCCTTGCTGGAGCTTGGTGGGAAGGAAGCATCACTGAAGGAAAGAAGGGAGGAACGGCCTTGTGAGACAGAAGCAAGAAAAAATAATCCCAGCTACAGGATTCTGGGCATACTATAAACCCAGAGCTGCTTCTCCTGCCCCAGGAGATGGGATTACAGAAAGAAGAATGGATGGGCTGCGGAGATGTACAGGGAAATAATCCTATCAAGGCATTCAGGGGACATTGTGAACCCTGAAAGCAGAGCTCCAGTCACCAGAAACCACACACAAAACACTCAGAGGTGGAGTCCCCTCACCTAGTATTTGCTTATGCATGTGGGTTTCTGCGCATCTAAAGTCTACAAAACCCTGTGGCTATTTCTGACTTTCTTACTACAAGGAATGTAGGCAGAGCCTTGGGAACCCAACCAGGAGGCAGGCGTACCTGGGTGAGGGCACAGCAAATAGACATGATTTTTATCCGCTGCCTGCTGTTCTGTATAACCACATTAACATACATCTGACTTGCTTACACTCCTACTCCAATAAACGATCAAAGGTCTGTGTCCCCGGGAACCTGTCACACCACTGTCAAGATAGCTCTCGATCCTCCTTCCTTCATGGAGTGTTTACCCAGGCCTGTGAACCCCGAACACTTCTGGTTGGGTCCAACTCCCAGCTGGGGCAAGCACAGCCGAGCACACAGCAGAGACTGGGCGAGAGGTCCCGGTGGGGTCACAGCAGATACTGCTCTGCAACACCACAGTCCCAAACCTAAATTCGGTCCCACCCTTCTGGGACAGGCAGGAGCCAGGTTAAGAAGGGCTTCTCACACAACGAGGCAGCAGCCCTTGTAGCTGATTAAGCAACAGGCTCCAAAGGGGAATCTAAAAAATGCTCCAGGGCGCGGGGGTGGAAGCGGGAGGCAGGATAATGGAGTAAAAAAAATCATGGTCTCGCACAGCTGTCATTTTGCCTTATCTCCCCCCCAACACATACACACACATAAGTGTGCAGAGAAAACCTGGGCAGATGATAGCCAGAGAGCGACGGCCTGGATTCCTGGTAAGAGGGCCGGACACACACATCCCACCTCCTCAACAACTGCTCCAGGAGTTCAAACACCTATCCCATTTGCTTCTATTTCACACACGTACCCCTCCACCACCATCTACAGCTTCCGCCCTTATCATCTGATCTTCAGGTCTACTGTTACAAGAAGAAAAAAATTGTACGCATAAAATATATATTCTTATATGTGAAATTTATATCACCCCTCTACGTATTATTTATATATGTAAAATTTAANAATACTACAGAGTCTCAAAAAAAATAATAATACTATCCAGCCACCAGAGCTGCTTCCCCACACACACCATTTTGCACCAGCCCCTTTTATATAATATAAAATACCCACGTACAGGCACAAAGGCCATTATATAAACACACGATAAGATTTGATATCACACTGCTGTGCCAGCAACGATGGCGACTAAAGATGGGGACCATCTTGGGGGGGGGGGCCCAAGGGGGGGCTGGGGGACAGGAAGACCACCTCTGTCCCACCCGAGGGGGTCTGGAATGGGAAGATGCCCTGTTTAGCAAAAGCCATACAAAACCAAACCCACGGCTCCATAATGGAGGCTGCCGATTCCAGCACCGCTCCGGCTTTCAGTGGAAGTGTGGGGAATGGGGGCTGCTTTACCCATAGACCATTAAGGTTTTACACGGCTTTTTTTTTTTTTGCATTTTTTTTTTTTTAAATTTATTTTGTGGGGGGTGTTTGAAGGGAAAAAAAGGAAGAGGCTGGGAAAACAGTAATTGGAACTGGCTTAAAAACGTGAAGGAAAAAAGAATAAAATTACATTTTGATTGAAATGCAAAACACCAAACCCGTTCAGACCCTCAAACACTTATAGAAAGGAGACCAGCAAATAAGATGGGGGAAAAAAAGAAACCCCAAGCACAGAGCATTTGAACTACATTTGAGGAAGAAATAGCCACAACAGGAAAATAGGGAAGGGGACACACACATACACAAGAAAATAATAATAAATATGTCCCTTACACCCCCACCCCCTACAGGCAAACACTACGCGAAGACAGCCGTACCCGGGCTGTTATTTTTCCGGGTAGGTAACAAAAAGCTGCCACCCCCGGGAACGGCGCTGAACTTCTCCTCGTCCCCCGACTCGCTGCCGGCCGCGGCCATCGACCCCCGCCCCTACCGCCCCCCACAAGAGGAAACACCGACCCCCGCAGCCCCCCCAAAGACAGACACCCCTTTTCCCCCGAAACAGGCGATGAGGGGGGCCGGAGAGGGAGACCGGGAGCATCAGTGAACGGAAGGGGTGGGGGGCTAAATCCCCCGTGGGGCGGCCCCCCCTCGGGACCCCCG
>VZRF01008470.1:1230507-1276186 GCA_013396875.1 Vireo altiloquus | reverse complement strand
CGGGAAGGGGGCCGTGTGGGGATGCTGCTCCGCCGGCTGTCAGGGGGCCAGGCGGCCGCGGCGGAGAGGATGACGGAGGATTGGGGAGGGCTGGTGGCGGCCGTGCCCGGCGCGTCCCTCCTTCGCTCGGCTCGGCGCGGCGCGGCGCTGCCTGCCGCCTCCCGCCCGCTCGCCGTCCCCTCCAGCCGGCGTGTGCTCGGCACAGCCCGGCGCTCACCCAGTTTCCATTGAGCCCCGGAGCCAAACCCACTGATGTCACCCAGCGCAGCCCCGGCCCTCCTCCTCCTCCGCCTCCTCCTCCGCCCGCCGTTAAAGGCGCAACCGCCGCCGCTCCCGACGCCTTCCCAGCCGCCGTCCCTCGACTCCGGCGAGCGGGGCACGGACACACGGGCTCGATTTTGGGGGCCGCGACCCCGCTGAAAGTTACTCCTCAGAGCAGGGCAACAGGCCGCCCGTGGCAGTCCACAGTCCCCAGAGCAGGGTGGCCCCGCATGGGGATGATCGAAGGAGGGTGCTGGGTGCCATCGCGTTGGCGGCGGATGTCAAGCGCGGGGTCCATCAGGAAGGCCCATGAGGCAACAGAGCCTCCCCAACCCCACAGTGTCAGGGCTCCTCAGCCCACGCCCCTCAGGAGTCGGGACGCCCCTTGGGGGAAGCACCTGCAAATCCACGGGAATAACGAAGCACACACACAAACCCTAATGTGGGCAGAGGTCCACATGACCAACACCAACAGATAGGTGCAAAGCTGGGGCTGCCCCCCAGATCCTGGGGTGTTTGGGGGCCAGGTGGGCACGGCAAGCCCCAGAGCACCTCCGAAAGCCAGCTGAGCCAGAGGAAGCAGCCAGGATGTATCGGACCTGTATGGGAGTGTAGGAGCAGAGCCCAGGCTGGGGAACTAACTGGGGGCTTCTGGAAGATTGGGGCTGGATATGCAAAGGAGGATGGAGGTGCTGTTGAGAGCTCCGGGAGCAGGATTGCAGGAAAAGCTGGAGGCCAGTGTAGTGTAAGCTGGAAGGGAGAGAGGGTCCTGTGGAGCAAGAGCCAGATGCTGCCCAGCTTTGGAGGCACCAGGATGCTTCGCCAGGGTCCAGGAGCTGCCCTGGCACAGCCATCCCAAAGTCAAGAACCCCAGTTCCTGCAGTTGGAGATAAGTGTGATGGGGAAGACCTCAGGAGCCCCCAGACCAGAACAGCCTGTAGGTGTTTCCAAGCCAGGACCCTGATGTCAGCTTCCAAATACACAATGTAAGCACAGCTGTTGGCACCAAGAGGCCCAAGCTGCAGCCGTGCTGGCACTGTGCACTGCAGAGAGCAGTCGTTGCTTCAAGGTGTGCCGAGATGAGGGGCTGCAGCCTTCTGAATCCCACTGCCAGCCGGTGCCTGCACTGACTTGACAGGCCATCGAAACCTGGGAATAGTTCCTCATTTATGCAAGCCTTTGGGAACCAGTGCTGCTTCCCTCTCTCACTGCTGGGCCTGTTTTATTACAGAACTTTGCCTCCACTTGGAGAACTTAAAATTTAATTGAGTTTTTCGTAGTAATGACATTTCCTTACACATGCTCCATTGAACCTGGGTTTTTTCACAGCTTACGCAACAGTGAGCAGATGGGAAGGCAGGTAATGGTATGCAGCCACTGCTGGATTCAGCCAAGGGTTGCTCTCCTTCCCTGGGTGGGTGCACGTCAGTGAAGAAGGGATTTGCCGAAGTGCAGCACCGCTCGTGACTTTGCTGCAGGCTCATACAGAGGTGGGCTCTGATACAGAGCCGGGAAGGATGGATCTGAATCAGCATCCAGGAAAAGCAGCTCTCAGCATGCCTCGTGGGAGCAGAGTTTGGGGTGACGCTGCTTGGCAGGAAGGTGCAAGGTCTGAGAGGACAGGGACCATACCAACTCTCCCCCTCTTGCTGACTGAGGCAGCGGGAGAGAATTTGAAAAAATCCCCAACATAGATGCAGCCCTTAGGGATGAAATCGGAGTGTGTACGGACACTTCAGCTACCTTTATTTTAATCATTGACAGCTTAAAATAAGAACTTTTTAATTAGAAACATTCCCTTAATTGAATTGTAATCAAGCTTTTAGTGCTGGCCAGCCATGTGATCTATTAACACCCACCTCTCTCCAAGCATTGCCTAGTTACACCTCTTCTTATGGAGTAATTTTTATTAGGGAGGCCAGGGGCCAGGGGCTGCTGTTTTGGCTATGCATGTAGCAGCCAGTACTGCAGGGACCCTGTCTCCATTAGAGATGTCAGTGCTCCAGTAGTACAACAGGTAACTTCTGCCCCAGTGTCTGAAAAAGGAAGTTGTTATAATATATAACACAAGCAGCAGGATCCCAGCTAGAGAGAGGCCAGGGTTGGGTTGGAGAGGGAATAAATTTGAGGGAAAAGCAGAATCCAAGCTCACAAACTCTGTTGGGCCATCTCCATTCCTCTCCAGTGATCAAAGTGGTGGGCGGCTGCAGCACCTTTTTTCCTCTGTGCTTCTCTCCAAAGATGAACACCCCCTCAGGTTAGCACTATATTAGACACCACAATACAACTGAGGTACACTAAGACTCTGTTCAGACAACAGCACCTGGAAGGTTGTCTAAGTTCCCAGACCCAGCGGTGAGACACAGTTCACACATTAAAAACAACATCCCAGTTGAGGCCCCAAGAGGCCTCACCTCGTCCTGTCTTCCTAGTTTGCCTGGAAGGGATCTTTGGGTGTAAGAGCATAGAAAGGAGTCCAAACCCCTCATCTCAGCAAGCGCAAGTCCTGCACCTGGGACACTTCATGTCTACCTTTCACAGGATTCAGACATGGTCAGAGCATCCCTGGATGATACAGGGAGCGCTGCTGCTGAAGGCAGGCAAGAAGAAGTTGGACTATGTTTGGCTGCTGTCCTATTCACCTGCAAAGTCCTTGGGCTGTCCCCAGCGCTCTCCCTGCAGTGCTGTAGAGGGAACCCATGGCAATGTGTCTTGAGGTGAATCTTGTGGTGTATCCAAGGGGGTGTACCTCACTGGGCACCCAGCCAGCCTCTCTACTTCCCATCATGTCATTCCTCAGGTAGGAAAGGAGAAAAAGGGCTAGAGTTGTGCTGTCTATTCACGGTGTCACGGCTCAGTGGCCTTCCAGAGTCACAGTAAATGATATTCATAGCACCTAGTAAAACTCATGGGAAAGCTGAGCTCCAGTGACCTAGCAGACCTCAGAGAACTGCCAGGTCGCATTTGGCAGCTCTGCCTGATCAACAAAGAGCAGAATCCCATTTCACCCACTCTCTGGAGAAGGACACTGCTTTGAAGACCAAGGTCACTTCTCCACAGAGACATTTGTGTGTGCTAGGGAAGTGTAAGCAAAACTTTGACACCGTGCTGAAGTTCTATTTGTCCAAGGCCAGTGAAAGTAAGAAAAGATGAGAAGTGAGAACAAACACATTGCCACCTACAATTCAAAAGCAAAGGTACCTGAGGAGGAAGGTACCTGTGGCTTGACACATCCAACAGGGCTGACAGAGTTCTTCAAAGCATTGACTCACAGCTCATTCAGAACGTGCAGCCCCCAGTCCAAAACCAACAATCAGTGTTCATAGGGTCCCTTTTACACAACATACACTCTAGTTTCTCAGTACTTTCCAAATAATAATAGATTTGCTTTTACAATACTCATACCAAGCAAGACAGCAGCATTTTAAAAAAGATCCAGCATTCCTGGAGGGAAGGTCAAATGCAGCCTGCAAGGTAGGGATACTGATCTGAGCGCTTTGCCAGAGCGCTCTGCAGTTTAAAGCATTTTCTAGAGCCAGATGCAAGTCCCCCTTCACATGCAGCAGGGAGCAATAAATACTCTTGCAAATAAGACATCAGGATCCCAGGATAGCACAAGGCTAAAAACAAAGCAAAATGCCAGAATAAATAAAACATAGCTAATAGCTACCTCTGAAAAGATTGCTGTGAGTGACTCGCTCAGCATCAGGTAGGAAATCCGCAGCAGGGGCAAGGATCCAGGCCAGCACACAACTGCCTCAGCAATGAGTCACCCCTTTCTCTTCACACATTTGGGAAAAAAAAACCCAAAACAAAATAACACAACAAAAAGAAGAGATGATGCTGAGTCCCTGCAAAGAGCCTTCGTGACACAGCCCAGACTCATCCAGAGCACCATCTAACCTGTGTGCTGCAGGTGTCCTGTGAAAAATAAATCTGTGGCCACATAATTAAAGGCTCAACCGTAATTCATATGCACGAGGACATTGAAGGGCAGTTGTACAGCCAGCCTTGATGCTGACATTTCTCAGTGATGAGAGATGTGTATTCTGATATAACAGCGAGCAGCAATTGCCTGTTGTCCTCAACAAGGCGCAGGACTAGCAAGAGGTGACATGTATTGTTGAGTGACATTTGGGGTAACAGCACAGGAGCAGTAAGAGCTGGGAGGAAGACTTGGAAGAAGACTCTTGTTTGGATACTGGAGAAGTCTCCAGTCCCAGAAACACAAGCTGATATGTCTGTCCTCCCTCATTCTCTTGTCCCCTTCATGCTTTCCCACTTTTGGTTTCCTTTCTTGTCAGGAAGCTCAGGGCTCTGGGCTCAGCCATTGCCCCCTTCCAGGTCCTCCTCTCTTGCCCTTCATTGTTCCTTCTCCCAGTGTATTCCCAGGCCCAGTATCCTGCCCAGACAGTATCATGCTGGCTCAGCTGCACCCCTCAGCCAGTCAGCCCCAGCCTTCCCACCACATGCTGTCCCACTCCACACGAGCTGCTCCGTCACCCAAGCCTTCCTTTGCATTCGGATGGATGATGGGAGCTCTTCTCCCTCATCTGCCACTAGAAACTCCCACCACCCAGGCAGATGGGCTGAGTTCCTCCCATCCCCTCTCCCCATTCCACTGACAATCACCGCTCCTTTGCTCTTCCCACTCCTCATCTCACTGCCCCAACCAGCCCTGCTTTCTGCTTCCAGTCTTCCTGCTCAGCCATCCCAAGTCACTCCAGAAGCTGTCAGGCAGTAGCCCCTTTCCCAAACAGACCCAGCATTTCCCTGCCGCTTGTGGTCTCATCTGCCTCCCAGTCTTGTTTGCTCTTCCTCAGATTTTTGGTTCTCTCCCCTGAGTTCCATCCCTTCTGTATTCAAATCAGGGAATTTTCTCCACCAGGCTTCCCAGAAGGCAAAAGAGAGGTGGCTGGGAGCATAGGGCAGAGGAAAGCATTGAGAGATTCAAACAGTGCATGACACATAACAGCAGGTTGCAGCTCTAGAAGGGAGAGCTCTCCCAGTTTCCTCCTGCAATGCTCCACCCTGGGAAAGCCCATATGCTGTCATGACAGCCTCAGAAACCAAAAGGGTTGGGCACATTAGCAGAGGTTGAAAAGTTTGTAGCTGTGAAGCTGTGATGAGTCTTCTTGCCATGTTTAACAAAACCATGTAATTTGTCCGTGCTGGTGGGGAAGAGTAGTAGTGTTTCATGGAACTGGCAAAACACAGCCTCCATGACACAAAAACTGACGTCCTGCCCAAGGCCAAGCCCTTGCTTGAAAGCCCATAAGCTCCACAGCTTTTGTCCCCTGGGCCATATATATACATCCTCTAGCCCAGGAAAACTAGTGGTGGGTCCCCATTTTAAAAAAGAACTAAATAAATGTGCCCAATTCCAGCTGAGACCATAACATTCTATGGAAAATTTCTGCTCCGGTGGTGAAACTTTGACAAAGTTATAAGCAAGTGAAAACAGGGTCTTGAAAGGGGAAATGTTGGCAACCTTAATAATAGGAGTTGTTCCTGGCCACACCTGTAATTAAGAGCATTTATTGCTTTTTTCCATATATGCCTTGCCTTTTTAATCCTCGTGGTATTCCCAGCCTCTCTCAGTTTGCAACTGGCTCTCTTTATTACACCCCTGCTGGCTTGCTCTGGAAAAAAAAAAAAAAAAAAAAAGGAAGGTGGATCCAATGGGAAAAAGAAACAAATAAACAGGAATATTTAGGTGCATTCTCAGAGCTATGTGTCAGGTCAGAGCAGATGTATCAGAGAACCACAAGACAGGCCAAGGTTCTTTGGGAGGAGCTGGACTCAGGACTGAATCAGCAGGATCTCACTTGAAGAGATGTAACCTCGTCCTGCTCTCCTGTATGGTGAGTGCTCCCTAGGCACCAAGGCACCCGAGTGCCTGTGGGGTGGGGAAAGAACCTGGCCCAGAAGTCTGGGCAAGATGTCAGAGGGGACGCACCATGCCTGCCTTGCCAAGTTTTATGGATTCCTCTTTACCTTGAAAACAGCACATCTCCCTTTAAAATGACCTTTAAAATTCAAGACCTCCCTTGGTCTTGAATTTGGTTTTTTTTGTTTTTTTTTTTTTTTTTTTTTTTTTTTTTTTTGAGAAAAAGAACTGAACTGCCCCCTCTCTCTGTTTGGGCTTTTGTCCCACGGCCTCATCCTGTGTCAGAGCCATTAGCTGAAGCAGATGTGTCCTATCTTCCTGAAGGGGTGGAAGCAGGCTGCTCTGCACCCTTCTCTCTTACTGCAAGGCACTGGGGGTAGCCTATGGCAAAAGTGTGAACTCAAAGCCTTTAGTGAGAGGTTGTGATGCCCAAGGAGAAGACAACAGCCTTGGGGCTCAGAGACACAGCCCTCTCTCTCTCTTTCTTAGCAACAGTGGGAGTAAAGTAACGGAGAGCTAAGAAGACACATTCATCCCTTTAGGGAGCTTTGCAGGTCAGGCCAAATGAAATATAGGACTGGTCAGGTGGGAGGTGGTGCAGCTGTGAAGCGACTTGTGTTTGGGAGGCTGCTTGGAGGAGATGCTGAGTACAGAAGTATGGATCAGACAAGGTTCCCCATTCTTCTTAAAGAAAGTCCTAAATATTGATTCTGGGAACTACAGGCTGGTCAGATTCCTTTGAGCCCTGGAGTGGGTCCTCTTGAAACATACTTCTGAGCACATGAAGGAGAAGAAGGTGACTCGCAGCTGTCAATGTGAATTTACCAAGGGTAAATCGTGCCTGAACAACCCGATCACCTTCTTCGATAAAAGGATGTGATCTATGGGTGAGGAGAGAATAGTGGAAATCACTTATCTCCAATTCAGCCAGGCTTTCAACACTGTGTCCCAATGTTCTGATATCCAGGTAAAGGTGGTGTTGTCTCAATAGGTGGACAAGCAGATGGATGCAAAAAATATTTGGCTGGTCAGGCACAGGGAGTAGTTAATTGTTAATGGGTTATCCTCTTCCGAGAGGCTGGTACCAAGTGGGATGCCTCAGGGGGCTGTCCTGGGACCTCTCCTGTTTAGCATGGTTTTTGATGACCTGGAGAAGGTGATGGGGTTCACTTCCACCAAGCTTTCAGGTGACACTTAGTTGGAGGGGAAACAAGTCACCCCCTGCCTGAGGGGAGGACTGCTGTCAGAGACACGTAAGCAGGCTGGAGGGATGGGCCTGCAGGAACCCTGGGAGTTCAGCAAGGGCAAATGCACAGCCTTGAACCTGGCAAGGAAGAGGCTCTGGCAACGATTTGGGCTGGGGACCTGATAGATGCAGAGCAGCTGTGCAGGAAAGGACCTGTGAGTCTTGGCAAAATACAGAGCCATGCTCTTCACAGTGGTGCCTGGTGGGAGGATGAGAGACAAGGAACATAAGTTGAACGAAGAGAGGTCCAGCTTGAGTACAAAGAAGATCTTTATGCCCTCAAAGGCAGTCAAGTGTGGGAAAAAGTTGCCCAGAAAGGCTGTACAGTCTCCATCCTACTAGTTTATAAGATCAAATAAAGCTCCGAGCAACCTCATTTGACCTCTTTGCTGACCCTGCTTTGAGCAGGAAGCCAGACTAGAGCTGTCCTGGGGTCTCTTTCAAACTGAATTATCCTTCAGCGTTGTGATACCCAGGGTCCCATTTGTGTGTAGCATGTGTCTGGCAAGTGCCAGGTGTGTATGTGCTGCACACACGTGTGTCCGTGGCAGGGGTGAGCTGCAAGCCTGATTCCTGTGTGAATGCTCCAGGGAGGCACGGTATCCCACAGATAGGATGGGCAACAGGTGAGGAGCACAGTGTGGTGGGGGAGCTCTAGCTCTGGATGCCAGTGACAGCTGTGTCAGTTTTGTGCTCCCCAGGGAGCTCGCTGAGCATCACAGGAGCAAAGTGAGCTGGCACGGAGCCTGTGGTGTCAGCGTGCAGGGGACTGTGGTGTGAGTGCCAGGAGAGGGAACATGTGACCGTAGTGGTGAAATGGGTGTGCAGCACACAGAACAGGCGCTGCGGGCAGCGGGGAGCGGTGTCTGTGCGGGCTCGTTGTTCACAGCAGCACAGACCAGCTGTAGTTAAAAAGCCTCCCATGTATGAGCATCTCCCGGGCGGGCTCTGGGGCTGAGGGGATGGGACAGAATTCAGGCGGTTATGAAAGCAGCTGGCCCAGTCAGAATAATTCACATACTGCTGTGGGAGGGACAGGAGAGATAAACAATGCACTGGAAGGCGGGAGGGCAGGGAGAATGGCTTAAAATGCGTCTTCCCGACATGCCCTGGTGGATTAGTTCAGCATCTCAGCCCAGCTCCTCTTTAATTCTTATGCAAGGGGTTTCTCTGGAAGGGACAGTGTGTCCTCGCCAGCTGAACACCAGGCACAGGGCACCGATTAACAAAAGGCCATCTCACCACCCGTCCCACACAGCGAAGGGCGAGAGGCAGCTGGGACTCATTCTCTGTGAGGACTGAGGTTGTGTATTTTCATTTCTGTCTCACATCATGCACTTGCTCATCAGGGACTGTAAGACTTGCTCATCTGAGCTTCCCATGGCCTCCTATTCTCTTCTAGAAGGTAATGATTTGTATCTGTAAGGTCTGCCTCATGTAGGCTATTTTTGGGAAGCTCTGAGGCCCAACAGCTTCTAGTTCTAGGATCTGGATTGCTAGAGGCCAGGGGTGTCCGAGCTGGGAATAAGCACAGCACCTGGTCTGTCAGCGCTACTGCCTGGAATTGTAGGCAGCGGTACAAAGGTGATGGGTGTTGTGTGTTTACCTAGGGAAGTGCTATGTCCTGGCAACAGCTTTGCTGCAGCTGCAGACACAAGACAGGCAGAGACTGTCTAGGAACTGCTCCTGGTTCATTTATCACTTGCAAAATCCTTCTTTAGCTGTACAGGGAGGTAGGAGGTTAAACCCGCAGTGGAAGTTAAATCTGTCCTTCGGCCGCTGACTGCTTCACGATCTTGGGAAAGTTTTTTTGCCTTGCTGTCAGCTGCTTCTGTCCCTCTTTGCTTGCTTTCTCTCTGAGATCAGAAGCTGTCCCTTCTCTTGTAACTGCAGCAACAAACGAAACGGAGCCATGAAAAACATGAGGACTCTGGAGGCCTCTCCATGGGAAAAATCATCAAATAATTACAAGGACTCAGAAAATCCCATGCTTTTCACAAATGGTTCTTGCATTTTAATAGTTGACAATGCATTTTGAGCTCATGAGACCATCTGACCACTGCAGGAGAGCTGTCTCAAACAGAGCAGCAGGGAACATGCAGCTTTCTCTGGCCAGTACATCTCTACCAACACACCTTGTACCTCCTGTGCAGCAACCACTGCCAACTCCCCTCACCCTGACTTGCCTCCTCCACTGACCTCAGACTGCTCTGTCCCATTGGCATTCCTGGCTCCTTGGACACTCTAGGGCATCCTGTTATTTATCCCTGCCACCTCAAGTGCAGACAGTAGCCCCATGTCTGCAGCTCTCTGCTCCAGAGCTGGTTTACATTGCAGCTCTTCCCTGCTTTTCCTACAGCCTCATGCAACACTGGAGGGGTCACATAAGTTTCTCTATTCAAGGCAGCCTCATTTCTAGTGGGCACAGCACTGTATCCCAGAAAACAAAAGGCACATGGTGTAACCCGGCAGCCCAGAGCTAAAGGATGGCTCCACTCTGCTTACATTTAATCAGATCATTCTGTGTGGTACCAAGTGTTCTGCTATAGGTCTGCATTGCCTGTCATGTGCTCGCGCCCACTCTCCTACTGATTCATTACCTTATCCCTGAGAGAAGCGTGTGGAGACTGCAGGTCATGTTATAAATATCTTCAAAGTCTTTTCTGGAGTCCCTGCCTGGGCTCGTCCTCCTCTGCTCAATACCCCAGAAGTGATGCACAGGCCTGTGCCAGGCCCCTGGTAGACACACAGAGGCTGTTGCTGGGTGAGCACCTAATCACCTGTCAGGAACAATATCAAGCTCCTTATTCTCTCGATTGTGCAGCTTCTGTAACAAGACTTTGTGCTCTACAGGCCCTCAGCTGATTCCTTCGGTGACTGTACTGCTGGGACATTCAAACAACTCTATCAATGTGCGACAGCCAGGGACCCAAATATTGCCAGGTCCTGGATTTCAGGACTTGCTATTTCAAATCTAGGGCCAGCACCAAAATAATCCTGCTAATTTCAGAGGCCAGAAAAAAAAAACAAACTTTAAAAGCACAACTATCTTGTGTCAGACTATTTCAGGATAGTGTTTGTGTCCATCCTGAATTTCCTCACAGGCATCAGGGCAGTGGAATCACATTGCTATGCTTTACCTCTTTCCAGGCTGACCTGACGTGGACAGTGACTCTCTTGGGGTCTATGTGCCCTGTCTGCCCAGAAAGCAGAGGCATTGCCCATACTAAATCCCTCCCTTCTGGAGGGGACATGGTCAAAGGTAAGCATTATACTGGCGGCTCACTGGCTGCTCTGCTGGTGTCGCTTTCCTTGGGAACTGGAAGAAGCCCGAGACCAGAGGCCTCTCACAGTTTGCAAGCCAGGCTGTTGTCCCAAGGGGATATAAAATGGTTGTTTGCCTGAAGAGGTCTCAGGGCATCAGAAGCCTTCTTCCTGACAGCCCTCATGCTGGCGAGGACACCACTTGCGTGTAGTTTCACTGCCCCTCTCCCACAATCAGAACATGCTGGCCTCCCACCTGTGGCATGGGAGAGGCAGCAGCACCATGCTACAGCCACAGATTGTACGTGTATCATCGAGGAACTGAATAATAGGAAAAAAAAGGAGTAAATTTTGTACATTGAGCACCTGCAACCAAGCGGAGTTGAGAAAGAACTGAAGGACAAGCAGACAGCAAGGTAGCAACCAGAAGGACCTGACTGAACAAAGGTCATCTCTGCCTAGCTTCCCAGAGCTGGCATGGCTTTGCAGATTTCTCCCCAAGAAGAAATCAAAGTGCTAGCACATATCTGAACTGTTTTCAGAGCCAGCATCTGCTCTGCGAAAGCCGTGGCCTGGCTG
Source organism: Vireo altiloquus (assembly GCA_013396875.1). NCBI lineage: Eukaryota > Metazoa > Chordata > Aves > Passeriformes > Vireonidae > Vireo > Vireo altiloquus. Next base: position 1,264,946 of record VZRF01008470.1, on the reverse strand, counting down.
TCAGGAGGGCTGCCCTTTATTGCAGCATTGGTGGTGGATGCTGGTGCCTTCAGAGCCTACTTTCACTCCAAATCAAACATTTCCTCCCCCAAACCCCAGCTGTGCCCCATGGCACTGCCTGGAGAGTTGGCCTCAGCCCCAGCCCAGCCCCACAGTGTCCCACCATCTCTGGGGCCAGAAGCAGCACTGGGTGAGCCTGGGGGAATCAAGAGCTGCATGGATGCTGGGACCTGTGGGGATGAGCACAAGTCTTATGAGGAATGCCTGAGGGAGTCAGGGGTGTTTAGCATGGAGAAAAGGAGGCTCTGGGGTGACCTTATCACTCTCAGCAGCTACCTGAAAGGAGATTGTAGCAAGAGAGAGTGGCCTTTTATCCCGAGCAACAAGCAATAGGACAAGAGAAAATGGCCTCAAGTTGCACCAGGGAAGGTTTCGATTGGATATCAGGAAAATTTTCTTCACTGAATGTGTTGTCAAGCACTGGAACAGGATTTTCAGGGAAGTGGAGAAGTCACCATCCCCAAAAGTGTTTAAAAGATGTGTAGATATGGTGTATACTAAACATGGTTTAGTAGTGGACGTGGCAGTGCTGGGTTAAGGGCTGGACTCGGTGACCTCAGAGGTCTTTTCCAGCCTGAGAGATTCTACGATTCTGCGACGCCGGGACCCGCGGGGATGCCAGCCTTGCTTCCATCTCTAGATGGTGCTCTGAGGCCAGTCAATGGCCAGGCTTCCCCGGTCTGGCCGAGCCGCTCAGCCTCCCCGCGCCGCGTCCTGCCGGCAGGAACACACCGCGGCTGGGAAGGGCAGGACCCGCGCAGGAGGGTCCTGTGCAGCCCTTCCGAGAGGCAAGAGGAGAAGCCTGTGCAGCCCTTCCGAGAACTGGCTGCCGCCTCATCTCCTGCTGCTGTGACATCCCCCGGCAGCTGCGAACAGAGCCTGCCTCCTCTGCCTCCCCATCCCTCTGCTGTCCTCCTCTGCCTGCACCAGCGAGGCTGCCCCAGCTGCCCTACCCCGCCCCACGTTTTCCGCATGCCAGCAGGCTGCCTTCCCTCCTCTGTCCCTCCTGCGCATGCAGCCAGAGCCCATCCCAGCTTTGCGGATTTAGCGCGGGGCCGGGCCCTGCGGGGTTTTCCAATAGTGATGCTCCATTAGGGCCCAGCTCTGCTCGTACCACGGGCAGTGCCAAAGTCCCATTGACTTCGCGGGGGCAAGCCCTTAATGGCCTGGGAAGGCAAGACTTTTTTTTTCTGTTTTTTTTGTTTTGTTTTGTTTTGTTTTGTTTTTTGGGGTGGGTTTTTTGGTGACATTTAAAATCATGGCCACTTTGCATTGCCTGTCCAAAAGCTGGGAGAGACCTCAGGCCCTCCTGCAAAAGCAAAGAAGAGCTGCTAAAGCTCGAAGAACACAGAGGAGGCACTCTTGCAGAGGTCATAGGCCTGTGCATAGCTGCTGGGGCAGTGCCAGGTTCCCTATCCATTCCTGGGCAAAACTTGGACGAAACCAAACTGTTTGAAACCTGTTTGTTCAGAAGCACAGACATTTTCAGCACCATTTCCTAATCATGGAAATCCAAACCCATTTTCTCCCCAATTGAGATTATTGTTGTGTTTCTTAAAAATATTTTTAGTTCCAGTGTGTATGAAAATGTTTTGCTGTGCAAGTTTTGTGTGAGTTGGAAGGTGCCAATGATGATTTCTTTTCAAAAGGGTTGTCCAAAAGTGTCACCAAAAATAAAACATGAAACAAGTTTCTCAAGTGTCATTTCAAATAACAACATTCATTTGAGAGCTGGCAAGAGTGACGACAGCGTGGTTAGTTGTCATGGGGTAGAGGATCTGAACCAGTGCCTGGATCCTATTCATAGGGGAAAAGTCCTTCCTCTCCCCATTATCTTTCTGGTATTTGAATAGCTTTGAATAATGAGCCAAGTAAGATGTGCAGAAGTAAGACAGGAAAGAAATATAGATTGCAGTCGAATAAACAAAGCAGTGTCTTCCTCCTGAAAAGCAAACTGCCAGTCCCTCGGGATTAGAGGCAGATCTTAGGGAAGCAGTCCCTCCATCAGGTCCTGGAGGACGGAAGGATCCCAGGGCCACCATTCCCTCTCATGCACTAAAGGTATCTTCTCTGGAGAGTACAGGGCAAGGAGGTATCACCTACCCCATGCTCCACACACTGTGCGCAAAAGGAAAAACACCTGGTGTGTTTACAGTTATGAATGGCCTGGATGGCTGATTCTCAGAATCCTTGAAAATGTCAAGCCTTGTCTATAGCATACAGTTTTTCAGGATGGATTCTCCCGGTGGCTTTTCACAGGCTGCATAAAGGAGTCCCCAGCATACAGCCAGAGAGGCACTTGTTGAGACAATTGCTGCTGTACGGCATTTTTGTGAATGTGGTTGGGTGTTTATAGGAGGAAGTTGTGGTGTAGGAGGGATTATGCCCCCATGAGTGGCATACACGTGTAGGCCCATGCAGTGTGTACTCGGGTACGAGTGCTCTGGGATTCCAGTGTGCAGGCACAGAAACACCTGTGTAGAAGGACATCCTGCTGCTGTGCCACAAGCCTGTGGGCACATGTGCAGCTTGCAGGAACAGTCACTGGAGCGGCTGTACCATGGTGTTGGAGGGGCTGTGTGTGGCAGCAGCAGCACAGCTGCATGAGGAGTGTCTGACAGGCACAAAGTTACTCATCACCTCTGTTTTCCTACACTGGCTGTTCCTCTCCTTCCCTCTGCCCCCTCCCCTCAACCCCCTTCTCTCTCCCCTCTCTAATGATCTGACAGCACTGAAAGCTTTCTTGCAATTTTATTAGGAAAAGCAGGAGTTTAGCTGAGTATTCTTCAATGCCTCACTGTCTTCTCCATCATGATGCCAAATATGACATGAAAACCTCCAGCAGGTTCAGACATGGAAGGGGCTGGAACCAGTTCAGCTGAACGATGCTTGTTCCCTCTGGTTTATTGCAATCTTGTCCCATTTTTCTCTCAAAAGCCCCATCAGGTGAAGTGAGGGGTTGCAGTGCTGGCCTGTTGTCCCAAGCACTCCAGCTGTGCATGCCCACGGCCCTGGTGCACCATCCTTGCCTGGCATCTCTGCACACTTGCTCCTTGGTGATTGATGAGCCTCCCAAGAGCTAACAGGAGACTTCATTCCCACCAAGCACTGCCATCAGCCTCCAAAGGATGCTCTATGTCCGTGAGGGGGTGCCCAGCCATGAGGGTTTCCCCCTCTCCTGGAGGCCACCACCCCAGCCTGTGTCCTGAATGCCCATGTCCTCGCACGCAAAGTCCTTCTCTCTCGGTCCATTAGTTTGTTTCCATGGCCAGTGGCAGGCACACGACTCTGAAAGCTGTATTAAAAGCCAGGTCAATACCAGTCCCTGCTTATTCCCTCAGGGGAAAATAAGTAAATAATGAAAGGAGGGAGTGACTTCATTTCCTAAACTAGCAAACTCTCGAATTTAGTACACCGAGAGGCACCCCAGTTCCCAGTTCCCAAGCATCTGAACTCTGAGGAGACACAGCTCTGCCTCAGCACCAGCAGAACCAGGAGGGATGGGAGCCACTCAAAATCCAGTGTATCCATCATTTCAGTGAAGGCTTTGAGGCAAACTGCTCTGGCAGATGGGCTCCGGAGCTGCGGATCACTACAGGAGCGAGGAAGAGACTGAGGTACTTAATGCCTTCTTTGCCTCAGTCTTTAATAGTGAGACTAGTTGTCCTCAGGGTATCCAGCCCTCTGAGCTGGAAGACAGGGACAGGGAACACAATGAAGCCCTATAATCCAGGAGGGAATGCTCAGTGACCTCCTACACTGCTTAGACACTCCCAAGTCTGTGGGGCTGGATGGGATCTGTCCAAAGATACTGAGAAAACTCGCAGAAGAGCTCACCTAGTCACTTTCTGTCGTTTATCAGCCGTTCTGGCTATCCAGGGAGGTTCCAGGTGACTGGAGGCTAGCCAGTGTGACACCCATCTATAAAAAGGGCTGGAAGGAGGGTCTGGGGAACTACAGGCCTGTCAACCTGACCTCAGTACCAGGAAAGGTCATGGAGCAATTCACCTTGCCGTCACAGAGCACATGCAGCACAGCCAGGCCCAGCCAGCATGGGTTTGGGAAAGGCAAGTCCTGCTTGAACAACCCCATCTCCTTCTCTGACAAAGTGACCTGCTTAGTAGGTGAGGGAAAGGCTGTGGATGATGTCTACCTGCACTTTCTAAAGCTTTTGACACTGTCTCCCCAAAGTATTTGACCTGGAGAAACTGGCTGCCTGGAGAAATTGAATGGGTGCACTGTTCCTTGGATAGAAAACTGGCTGCATGGCAGGGCCCAGAGTGGTGGTGAATGGAATTATTCCAGTGAATGGAACAAACCCGGGCAGGACAGCTGTTCCCCCATAGAAATTACATCCTCAGATGAAAAATGACCGTGTCTGGGTCTAGACACATCGTGTGACTTTATTTGTGCTCTTTCTCAAATGCGCTTCCGTATAACCTCACTTTCTCTTCCTCTTTTCCCCTTCCTTCTCCACCATCTGCCTGCTGTGTCTGCTTCTTCCTCTCAGTCCTGCTATTTCCTTCCTTATCCTTCTGCTTCTTCCCCTCTTCCTTTTGCTTCTTGAACCATTTCCAAATTGATATTGAGATGCTTTTTTTCTGCTTTGCAAATCAGGGATTAGGTGGGACAATTTCTTCAGCCATTACCCACCACGGCACATCTATTGGGTGCCCAGAGAAGCTTCCTGAGCTTCTTGTTTGTCTTTCTGTCTTCATCTCACCTGAAGTTTTGGAGGGGAGATTCTGCTGCTCCTGAAGGAAGGTGCTCATCAGGTTTTCACCTCTTTTGAGAAATGACAACAAAGTGATGTTACAGGTTTAGCTTTAGTTGATGTCCTCCCTCATTTTCCCTCCAGTGGCTTCTAGCAAAAAGAGAGGTTTCGGGTCCTTTGTGGGATTTTTAAACCTTCCATCTAGAGCAATGTCTTGTCCATCTCTGCCTCTTCACCAAGTATATATATATAACCCTTCCCTGGGCAAAACTTTCACTATCTCCAAAGCAAACAGGACTGCTTGACCCATCCTGTAATTTTAATGCAAATTTTTCCCTCCATACATACATTTGTATGACCTTCTCCCTGAGCAAATTCTCTGAGCCTCTTATTGTAGGTCTTTGCCAGAAAGGCCCAGAACAAGAGAGCCCTCGTGGTGGAGCTTCCAGGGTCCAATGCCATACAAATTGCAAACAGCAGCATTAATAACCCTCATCAGTCTCCATACCAGGCTGCAGTCTTGGAATCCGTCCTTTGCTTCCAAACCTCCCCTTGGGATTTTAGACTTTATTAAAAATAAATAGTTACAAATTCAGTTTTACAGCTGATGGCAGCAGGGAGAAGAATGGAGGAGACAAAAGGAGCAAATGGAGGGTCTGCTGTCCAGTCAGGTCACCTGTCTGTCATCCCTGTGCCAGGGAGCAGTCTGAGTGTGGCAAACACAAGGCCCTGCCTCCTCTGCCAGGTATCTCAGGAGAGGAGCAGGACATGTCAAGAGGACAGGGAGAACTGGATCTGAGTCCGTGGAGCCGAGCTTCTTCTGGAGGTGACAGACACCAAAAGCGAAGGAGACTGCAGAGTAGCTTATGTAGAGCGTCCTTGTCTCCTAGCTTGGCGTTTGCAGTGGAAGAATATGGATTTCAGTTCTCCTTCTCTTTTATATACAGAATCATGTGCAACAAGCAACAAATGTGCAAGTAAACTCCTTCCTTGAGATCCTTCCCCACTCCCTCCAGGAGTCCCAAACACTCCCTTCTATCCTCATCTGGTCAGTGCTTAGGTGTCGCTCCTCTCCTAGTGACAGCGAGACCCTTGACAGCCGTGGGGCCTACCCATAGTGAGAGGGGACAGAATGTTTGCTGTCACCTCAGCAGCAGAAACACTTGCTGTGGGTCCCAATCTGTCCACTGAAGGCAGGGACTCCTGTCACCTCTCCAGAGACAAGAAACCAGGCCTGCTGCTCTCCTGTCTCTGGGCGGGAAAGGGGTTCTAGCCCGAGCTGCGTAGCCGGGAAGAGTAGCGTATCCCCACTCCTCTCCCAGGCAGTATGACCTCACAAGAAAGGGAGCATATCAGAGCAGCTCCAGGCCTTGGTGTACTCAGGGGCTGAGAGGTAATCATGGGAGGCATTGTTTGGTGGCGAAGGGACTTATCCAGTGTATGGGAAGAGAACAGAGGAGACTGTGGGCAATGGGTGTGGAACGGGGAGGCTGGAGGAGTTAGATGGCTGACTCCCTGCGGTATGAGATCGTATCTAGGGGCAGAGTTGCCTGGAGCCGCTCCAGGTCCAGGTGGCTTCCAAAATCCATCATCTGGATGATACCTCCCTCCTCCTTGGTGTTGCCCCCTAACACCACACCTACTTCATCGTCATCTTCATCTTCATCTTGACTGACAAGTGCCAGCTCATTCTCATAGCAGAAGGCACTGGGAGGTGGTGGAGAAGGTAGGATGGTCATCTTGCTTTCTTGCAGCTCCCGGGCTGAGCAGCAAGGTGTGCCAGCCACCTCGTACGTCTTATGAAAGCGTGAGTAATCCACTTTGTAGTGGTTCTTCTCCTCAAACACAACTGGTTCAAAGCGATGACCCCAAAGGATTTCACTAGCAAGGTAAGAGCTCCGTGCCTGTGTAGTCATGGCTGTGGCTTCCACCATCCCCTCCAGAATGACCACAATCTCAAAGTTCTCCGTCTCCAGCTCTTCCTTGCCAATCCCATAAAGGGGGCTCTCCTCATCAATCTCATGAACGATAATAATGGGTGAGACCAAAAATATACGATCGAGACCCACATCGTAGCCCACATTTAGGTCCCGCTGGTCCAGGGGGAGGTATTCCCCTTCCTCTGTCATGTAGGGCTTGATGAGCTGGGCTCGGACATGGGCCTCCACGATGTGACTCCTCCTCAGGTTGCCCACCCTCCACATGAGACACAGTTTGCCATCCCGCACGGAGATGACCGCATGGTGGCTGAAGAGGAGGGTCTGAGCCCGCTTCTTGGGCCTTGCCATCTTGGCCATGATAGTGCCAATCATGAAGGAGTCAATGACGCAGCCCACGATGGACTGGACCACAACCGCCATGATAGCCAGCGGGCACTCCTCAGTCACGCAGCGGAAGCCATACCCGATGGTTGTCTGCGTCTCCACTGAGAAAAGAAAAGCCCCCAGGAAGCTGTTCACGTGCATGATGCAGGGCTTGAGGAGAGAGGGACCACCTGCCACCGCCGGCGCGTTGAGGTCACCGTGGAAGAAAGCGATGCACCAGAAGAGGAAGCCGAAGAAGAGCCAGGAGACCAGGAAGGCGGCGGAGAAGATCATCAGCATGTACCGCCAGCGCGTGTCCACACAGGTGGTGAAGATGTCGGCCATGTAGCGCTGAGACTTGTTGCTCAGGTTGGCAAAGTAAACGTTGCACTGGCCGTTCTTCTTCACAAAGCGGTTGCGGTGCTTCCGCCGGGGAGCGTGGCCCTTCCCGTTCCGGCTGTGTCCGTTCATGCTGCCCAGCGCGGAGACCTTGTGTCCATCCTCTTCGGTTGAGACGATGCTGTACCTGGGAAGAGAAGAAACAGGCACTTTCATCAGGAATATGTGAAGGGTAACAGCAACCGCTGAGAGAGCAAGGGCAGGAGACATGGGTGGCTCACGGGGCTACAGTACCACCCTGTTGGATTTTACAACAGCACAATTCAGTGATTGTTTCACCGTGGTGCCAACCTGACCAAACTGGTGGACATCAGCCACAATGTTAGCTGAGTGTTGCTGCCAGGAGGTTGCATCTAGCAAAGTCCTGACAGGGCAGCAAAGCAGCAGCAACTTGCAGCTCTGTGGTACCTTCCAGCCTTTATGGTGAGGAGGGATACAAGGCTTTGACACCTGACAGCAGCTGGGACAGCCAGGAAGCCTGGGAGGAAGCACCCACAACCTGACCACATTTTGACCCTCATATAATAACAAGGCTGGGAGTTTCTATTTTCTCCTCTGCTCTGCTCACTGATTTCATGGTATGTGGTGACAATGTTTATACACATCCTGCGCTCAGGACAATTCTGTTGCCACAGCAACTTGTGTGTCTTCCAGCATCCCTTATCCAAAGCCAAAGGTGTAATTTGGAAATCAACAGCCAAAGCACTGGCAGTTTCCTTGGCAGAAGCTACACACACACTTTCTGGACGACCTTTGCCCCTCTGGCTCTCCTCCCTCACAGTCAGCTCTGACTTTGCCCCTCATGATGCTGTGACAGTTGCAGATATTCCTTATAAAATGTGATGGCAGGAGATATGCTGTCCACTGAGGTTCTTGCACACAAGAGAGTGCACTGAAGCACAGAGACTGCTCTGCCCTCATGCCTGACAAGCTGCAGCCTCACAGGACCCTGGGAATGTCTCCCTCCCACCCCATAGTGTTGAATGTCAGCTGGAGTCCTCCAGCATGGGCCTCCATCCACATCTCACAGCATGGACAGCACTGGTGGGTGGAGTTGTGATTCCTGGGAACATGGGGCTTCTACAGCACTGCTGGAATCTGTAATTTCTGGTCCAGCACCATGCAGTGCTTTGGTTCTCCTCCAGAGTATTCCTCCAAGGACTACCCCTACATATGGCGTGTTTTGTATTGGAGAAGGAGAGAGGAGTCATTCCTTGGAACCGGAAAGCCGCTGACAGGTAATTTGAGAAGAATATATCAAAAGGCAGTCTGAAGTTAGGGTCTGAGGTGCCAGATAAGGAGGGCCAGGTCACCCAGGCCAGCAGCAGGTCTTGAGGGGAGTGTTACTCACCGATTGACTCGGACACTGCCCATGGCTCGCTCTGTCATCAGATGTCAGGGGGCCGTGGGAGCTGGCAGGGCGTGGGCACTCATGCAGCAGCACTCACGTAGGACTGGGCAGCTCCAGGTCTCACCTCTGGCGAGCTGGGAACGGCGCTGCCATTGCGATTGCTCCTGGGCACGCGCCTGGCAGAGAAGAACAAAGCAAAACCCAGTCAGAGCCTCCCCCTGACAGCATCCATCCCAGTCCAGAGCGGCGGGCACAGGTCTCCCACTCTTTTTCTCAGGGTGTGTCAGGAGGTCTCCCTGGGGCACTGCAGCCTGGCTCAGGCAGGTGAGGAACTGATGGATGCAGACTGGGTGCACAGACCGCAGATCCCACGCTCCCCAGCACCTCCCGCCAGCAGAGGAGCAGGGCCGGCTGGTTACTGCTCTCCAGATCAAGGGCACAGGGGCCGAGCAGCTCACGGGGCCCTCACCCTGAGCCATTATATTAATATCAGAGCTTACACCAGGACGAGAGCTCAGCCAGGCTAAATACCTCACACACAAGGGCCAACAAAGCACAGGAACGCACAGCAGACCTCAGGGATCCCTGCCATCTGTCAGCCCAGCCTAACCCTGAGGGGATATTTTTCCAGGATGTGCAGAATATCCCCCCCTGTTTCCAGCAAAGGAAGGAAAGCAATGGGTAGAACCCAAAAGCACTGATGGAAAGGAGGGGCTCAGGAGTAGCCAAGGAGAAGCCAGTTAGAGGAAACAAACCTTGCGCCATGCCCTGTGTACAGCATCCGAGGAGCAGCTCAGCAGCACAGTCCTGGGAGGACGTCCAGCAGATGTCCCAACCCAGTCCTACCGGAAAGGAAGAATGGGGAAGCCAAAGACTCAAGAGCCAACCTATTTCACCTGCCCAGAGCTACTGGGAAGTGAAATGCACTGAAGGGGTAATGACTCACAGATTAGGAAAGGCTTTGTACACCTGTGCTAATCCTGCACTGTAGCCTTTGGATTACAGCAGCTGGTGAGGAGTGCAGATGCAGACAGAGACAGCTAGTTTGCTTCCTCCCAGCCTCATCAATGAACCAATGGTTGCCAGATATGGGAAAAATACAAAGATTTTTGGGGCCAAATATAAGGTTTAGAGCTGCTTGCAAGTGGTTGTGCACAGACAGGAGAGAGGAATGGCAAATTATGTTGTCTAGGATGAAAAAGCTGGTGAGAACCATCCTTATCTCATCATCAGTGCCGCAGAATGGGGCTGCACATGGCCAGGGGTGCCCACTAGCTTTCCCCAGTTAGGAGCACAGACTGGAAAGCAGCAAGTAAGGAGCTCCAGACATCATCTCCGATGAGATGAAGACTAACCAGTTACTGAGGCAATTAAAGCTTTGCGGCAACACAAACATGGTTGTTCATACCAAGGGTATTATGAGACCAGGAGAAGACAACAGCCTTGTAATCCACAACTCACCATACGGACACAGAAGTGAACAGCTGCCCAAAAATCCCCATCAGGAAAAATCACTTTGACATTGAACTCTGCCAGCTCCCACCCCCTCACTGCCCTACATGATCCAAGTCTTCATGGAGTCAGTTTGGCTAGATGCAGGAATTTTTGCTATGCAGCTGGGTAGGTAAACCTATAGCAGACCCTGGGGTTGCTAAACCTAAATTAACCTAAATTAATCAGAAATGTTGATGTGATGAAGAGAGGGCACTTCATACCCATAGATGGTCCTGCTGGGATAAAGCTAACCACAGGGATTACATGGTGAATTTGGACTGCAGGATCCCATACGATTTTCTGAGGTGACGAAGGTGAGCAGTTTAGGTATACCCCTCTATGACAGCCCCAGCCAGGAGAGGAAGGGCATCCTCTTCAACTGGCATCTTCCTCAGCCAGCCTGGATATGCCAAGCTCATCCTTAGCCAGCACTGACCCCGATACCACAGGGAAGGCGCTGCCACAGCTCACTCATATGAGTAATTCACAATTTCCTAAAAGTTTCTGCAACCAACAACTCTCTTTCTCCAGCTGCAGAAACAGGTGCACCATTTCTAGAGATTTTGGATTTCTGGCCCAGGCAGCAGCCAGCTCGAAAAAAGAGGAAGGAGGATCTAAGGAGCTTTGTGAAACCATGTGCAGCAACATCTGGATCTCTGCTCCTCACCTTGCCCTCTTCCCCAAGAAGGGGCCGAGGAAGCAGATGAAATACAAGGACTTTGTTCAGGCTAGTACAGCTGTGGGGTGGGATGAACATGCTGTTTAAGAGTGCTGCATCATGTGGTGCTGTGCTTCCTCCTGGCTCCCACACAGGAGCTTGTGTCAGCCGGAGCTGTGGTAGAGCCTCTTGCACAGAGTCCATCACGGCTGGACTGTGCAGCTCAGAGCCTGGGCAATGTTTGCTGCTGGCTCCACAGTGCCTGAAGAGAGTAACAGCAGCTAAAACCACATCACTTCCTGCAATTGGTACTTAATCACAAGGAAAGTATTTCCACAAAGGATGAAGGCTACCAGTCTGAGCACACACATTTGAGAATAGGAAAGTAAATGCTTTTATTTGCAATAAGTGGCTGCAATGGGGAGACCCATGGCCTCGGACTATACACAGATCCATAGAACTCACACAGAATTGCACTCATAGATCTTTTTCTGCTTAGAATTTGAGAATTTTTCTGGTAGATTCAAGCACCTCAGCAACAACAGGCAGCATTCTTGAGGCAGGAGCTGCCTGAGGGAGCCATTTTTGTCCATTATGAGCTCGTGGGAGTTTTGCTTGTTGAAGTCTAAGTTGTGCTTCACTGCTTCCAGGCCAGTCTGTTCTCAGGTTTACATTCTCTGGCTTGTATCTCTCCAGCTGTCCTTTAAGAATAAAGATCTTCTGCTTCAGTCTCTCCACGTTCATTTCGGCATCCAGAGCCCGCTGGGTCATTTGCTGAAGATGACACTCAGTCTGCTGGACTAAGGACCGGAGCTCTCGCACTTCCCTCTCTCGTTCAGCCTGGCTGGCCTTCAGCTGGTCCTGCAGGCTCAACACCATGCATGCCTGCGTCTTCGAGTTGTTCTGGAAGGTGTTAAACATTCTCCTGACCATGGCATTGTCCTTCCTGAGCGCAGCGTTCTCACCGTCAAGCCTGTCGTACTTCTTCCTGAGCACGTCATATTCCTCCCTGAGCACGACGTCCTCCCCCACGAGCACAGCACTGTCCTTCTTGAGATCTTTGAACGTCTGCCTGAGCGCAAAGTTCTCCGACGCGAGCACGAGGTTCACGTTCCTGAGCATTTCATTCTCCGACCTGAGGGTGCCGTTCTCCTGCAGGATCGACTCGTAGGTCAGCTGAGGGGATGGGGACTCCAGGTCCTCGCCGTCCTCCTCATGCAGCATGGGGGGCTCTGCTCCCATGCTGCTCTCTGGGTGTTCCTCAAAATGGTCACTGGCATGGGCCAGTGTGGCAGCAGCCTCTGTCCCCAGGTGCTGGCCTGAGCTATGCTGGAAAGATTCATGGAAGCCACTTGGTGCTGTACTTTTCTTTTGGAAAGCAGGCAGCCTCTGATGCCCAGGAAGGTGATAGGTCGGGCTGGGCTCCTCATCTCCAACCAAACTGTTATATATTTCCATGTCTTTGTAAAATGGTTCCTGAAACTCCTGATTTTCTTGCTCTAGCTCCAGTGCATGCTTGGCCAATCTCACTCGTTTATCTTTCACCGTGTGAGAGAACCTAGGAGCTAGGGAAAACGGGATGGCTTCTTCCAGATTCTCTGTCTGATTGTCATCTGTGCAATCATTGCTCTTGCATAAGGGTGAAGGATGCTCAGACTGGCTTGAGTTCTCTAATTCTTCAGTGCCATCATCATCACCACCATTGTCATCATCACCTTCCAAGCCTTGAGATTCTGGGTGGACTGTCATCATTAGCCCAAAGATGCTAAATGGACGTGGCATTTTTCAGGATGCTCTGGGCTGCAGCAAGCAGGAGAATCCAAATTGTCCTCCTGGAGCACAAGCCATGCAGGCTGTTGACAGTGTGCCACCTTCTGCAGCCTCAGCAATGCTCGTTGTGGCCACGAAAATCCCTCTGTTTAGAACACCAGGATGTTTAGGAGGGAGAGGAGAACCAGGTACCTCTGCCTCTTGTCTCTGGGGACAACCGGAGCCATCAACATTCCAAGGTCAGTGATGTCATCAAGTTCCACACAAGAGGAAGCAATCAGCTGCTGTCCTGATTCTGTCTTGGATTGCATTAATTTTCTTTGTAGTGGCCAGCACAGTGCCATGTGCTGGATTTAGTATGAGATAACATGCTGATAACACAGACATGTTGGAATTGTCGGTAAGTAGTGGCTTACTCTAAGCCGAGGACTTTTCTGTTGCCCACGTTCTGCCACTGAGGAACTGCACAAGAATCCAGAAGGGAGCACAGACAGGACAGCTGGTCCAAACTGGCCAAAGGGATATCCCATGCCTTTGGTATATCATACCCAGTATACAACTGGGGGAGTTAATTGGAAGGGTCTGGCGACTCTTTGGGGATGTGCTGGTCATCAGTTTCTCTTGGGTCCTGTTATTTTCTCTCTCTGCTTATTATTACTATCACTATTATTATTATTATTATTGATAATAATATTAATAAAATTAGCAAATTTCTTATTATATTTTGTTTTGATTATTAAATTGTTCTTATCTCAATTAACAAAAAGTTTACCTTTTTTTATTTTTTTACAATTTCCCTACCTCCTGGGGTTGGGGGCAGTGGGAGGGAGAGAAGAGCTGAGTGATACTTAAGTTGCCTGCTGAGGTTAAACCACAACAACTGCAAAAGGTGTTTTTGGCAGTGGGACGATAAGCTGCCTTCCTGGCTGCAGAGTTGATGCCAGCTTAGGGATGCTGCCAGTGGGCAAAGAGCAGCTCGTGAAGCCACCTGAGGTCTCCAGTGTAAAGGAAGGACAGGGACCATCCAGCCCGGGCAGGCAGCATGCGTCAGAGGGGACAACCCTGTCCCACTGGGTACTGAGACATCTCCACCAGCAAGGTCAAGCCACTGGCATTTTGGTTGGGACTCACCCTGGATAGGGACAGGAGACATCACCAGCACTTTGTCCAGAGGCATCACTCCAAGCTGAACGGCCAGTGAAGGGTCCACGCTGTGGTGCTGCCAATCTGATTCATCCCCTGCTGCCAGCTGGCACAGGGAAGTGTTAGTAATACCGAGTGCCACAAACTCAGAGCGGCACGAGCCAGGAGACGAACAAAAATAAACACATTTCCCACTTCCACCCCAACACACCCCCACAGCGCGTGGTGCCACCATGGGAAGGACAGACAGGCAGGTGAGAAGCCCTGGGCTAGGGACTGCTACCATATTGGGTCACCGTTCCTCCTCAGCAGCTGGTGGCCCAGGGCCACCACTAGCATCCCTAGGGGCAAAATTGATGCCACCAGCTTGGCAAGGCCAGGGGCCTTCCCAGGAGCCCAAATGTTGTAGTGTCTGCATCACCCAAACCCTACACAAACGTAGTTCAAATGGCTGTGAAAACATCCCATTGCAACTTGGAAAACTGGAACAAAAACAAAGTGAAAGAGGAAGGCTCAGAGGTGTCTCCAGCAGAAGGGGATTATATTCATACCCTGAACAGGCAGCTGCCTGTCACATGGACAAGGGGGAGGAAAGCCTGGCTGAGGACAGAGACACAAATCCAGAGCATGCCTGAGGACATTTCTTGGAGCTTGCTCTGCCTCCTGGGACCCACACGTGGAGGAGGAAGCTGCAGGGCCAGTGGCAGCTCCTATGGAGTCGGATGAAACCAAACTGATGGGTGCCACAAGGAGAGATGCTAGGCAGGAGGCTGCATCCATCCCTCTCCGTCCCTCTGCTGCCTGTCCCGGCTGTACGTGAACATCCATGTCTTTTATGGCCTGCAGAAGCCCCCAGCACTTTGAGAAGCTGCTGCAGCAAGAACATCACAGCCACTGCCTTGCAGCATTGAAACTGTCAGATAGGTGGGTGTCCAGGGGCCAGCAGCTGCCTCCAGCCCCAAAGCATGCGCTACCCTTCCCTCTTTCCCAACAACATTCCCCCTCCTGTGTCTTAGATCGAGCAATGCCAGGGAAACCACCACAGTGCTGCAATCATCTCCTCCTTCCCGTGTGACACCGTGCTCCAGCAGCACAAGCCATCACACCAGCCCACGCTGCCACCCTGGTTCTGCTCTGGCCCTGAGCAGACACGTGAGGCTGCACTGCTGCTGTCCCTTTCCAAGGGATCTGCAGGCTAGTAAGGTCAAGGTGTTTGGTACCGGGGCAGTGCCTCTGTCGCTCCATCCCCTGTACACAGTGCAGCACCTCACACATCCCAGTCTTTCTCCAGCCCCTGCCAGAGTAGATCATATATTGTCAATCCTTCCTTAAATTTGCAATGGAAGAGTCTCATGAAACAGAACAGAAAAGTCCACGCTAAAGCACTCCCCCACTTCTCTTTTTATAACAACCGTATCTGGTGCTCTGGGACATACACTGTGAGCGACGACGATGGAAAAATCCCAGGGTATTTTTACACTCTTAGTCTTTGCTTTATCTGGAGTTGTCTGGCAAATGCTTCCCTCCTGTCTGTGGTCAATACCGCAGCCGCTGGTTGCGCTCCACTTTGTGCCTTTGTCCCTATTACCGGCCGCGTAGCACCGGCTGGCTCGGGATCAGCATCCACAGACCCATCCTGCCAGCTCGGGCACACTGACAACACGGCAGACGAACTTCTCGCCTCTTGGGGAGCCAGGCCGGAAACACCCGCAGCTGAGAAGGGACCTCTTTGCCTTTTTGCTGAGCCTTGCAGACCTGCAGCGTTCCGTGTGTCCTCTCCATCCTCTTTGTAACTCCATCTCCTCCGCTATTCCTCACAAATATTCCCAGAGTTCGTGCCGGGGCTCATAGGGCAGCTCAGTGCCACGGGGTCTGTCCTGCCACACGAGTCAGCGGCCAAGCTCTCACTCCTCTGTGCCGGCAGGGCAGGGTGCCAGGCGCTGTACGGGCACACGCGAAGGCACAGTCACCGTGCAGGAGAGTTTTACCATATTAAAAAGGCAAGTGACATATGGAAGGTGAGGGGAGGAAGCTGTAATCAACTCTATACCATTTTTATATACACACTTCTGCCTTTTCGTTCAATAATTATAAATAGATTAAGTGCCAACAGTCCCCATCTGCCCCTCAAGGCATGAGCCGCTGACCAGTTTCCCTCTCCAAAAGAGGATTTTATTCATGTGCCTCTGCCTGGTTTATATTTTGGAGTGGAGTGAGAAGGGGGGATATTTTTTCCCCCTGTGAAGCTCTGGAGCCTGAGGATGGGTAATATGAAAACAAAACAAAATGATTTGAAGTTAAACCATCTCAGTGTGTGACTCAGAGCTATTCATAGCTCCCTGAAGCCAGCTGCAGCAACGGAGCCAGAAGGATTCTGCCCGTATTATTATTCCAATTACCATCTGAATTAAAAGTTTGAGCAGTGATCAGCCCACATGCTGATGGGAGGGGGAGAGAAGAAAGCAAAGAGAGAAGGAGAGAAAGAGTGAGAGGGAGAAAAAACAGATAAAAATGGGAACCACACAAAGGTCCCCAGGATGACAAAGTCAGGAAGAGGCACAGAAAGGTGACAGCATCACCTCCTGCCTGCTCCCACACCGCCCCAGCGATCCCTGCTGCGGCTGCACCGTCCAGACAATGGCACTGCACGAACAGCTGCCTGCTCCCGGGATCTCGGACTAGATGGGGGATACCCCATAGTGGGGCTGGTGGGATTGGCACTGGCATTTGCCCACTCTTTTCTGGCCAAAATGGGCTGGGGGTACAAGACAAAGGGGCTGGGGGTTAACTGAGCAGGATTGGAAGGAGAGGATGCTGCTGGAGTGGCAGAAGCCCCTGCTTTTTCTTGCTGAGTTAGGTAGGTGGGTGTTATTCTTTGTTGCTGGCATCAGAGGAAAAATTAAATGCTCAGAAGGCCCCTGGCCTTCCCTGGGTGGTGTTCTTGGCCAAAAACAAACCGAACTTTTGTAGCAGCCAGGGTGCAGACCGCATCCCACCTGCTCCTGAGGAAACGTAGGGGCTGACATACGCTCAGCACCCTGCCTGCCAAAACCACAGACTAGATCCTGAAGGGTTGGTACAAAACCTGCAAGAGCTGAAAAACTGAAGGCTCTGGGGTGTCTCTGAGGTCCTCACAACCCAGGCAGATGCAGTGTGCTCAGATCACCTCCTCCAGCTTCCCAGCACAACTGCACAGTGCAAAGGACATCTTCCCTAATCCCCTCATTCCTGGAACTCCTTTTACTGGGCATCCCGCCCTGTGGGAGACCTGCTGTAAGGCCATTCCCCGCAGCATCTCATCAGCACAAAGTGCCTGGCCATGCAGGGTGTCTTGATGGCTTTTGGCTAGTCAGGGGACAAGGATAATTATCGGTTGTGCAGGAAAGGGGGGGCAAGGGCGGCTCACATCATCTGCCCGCCTGCTGCAGTTGTGCTCTTGACAGGGCAGGGATGAACTGCCGGTGACTCTGCCAAGCGCCCAGCAAGGCAGGTGCCCGCAAATAGTTTATGAAGGATGACAACAACAGTGACAGCAGCAAGGGCGACCAATAACCAGGGCAAAGCCTGCTCTGGTCCAAGCTCCCGATCGAGAGAGGCTGCAGCCGCTTCTCCGCACCCAGCTGCTGCACAACAGCTGAGTTGCCAGCCTGGCCTGGCTAACTCATCAGTGACAGGGAAAAATACCTCCCTTCACCCCCCTTGTCACTATGCTAACAAGGAGCTGAGCAGAGTCCTGAACGGGCCCCAGCTTCTCCCCTTTCAGCCATGCCTGCTAGGCACCAGAAACAGAGCAGAGGGATCATCCCAGGTAAGCTGCAAAACCGCATTCCCTCAGCGGATCAAGTATTTCACCGCAGGTTTGCTGACTTATATTGCTACAGCTTGATCCGTCAGGTTTAACAAACACATCTGGAAGGTGTCAAGCCTAAGTGATGCCCAACTCACGCAGTGCAGAGGACCATTGCCCCCTCCTTCCCTATCCCCCAGCTCTCCGACAGGGTGGGGCTGCCATCGCGGGCAGGAGGGGGTTGGGGGAGAGCAGAAGTTGGACACGGCGGCTGCATCTGCACACTGCCAGGACTGCGATATCCCCCCCGCCATCATTACGGGTTGCTGTCGTACCCCTGCTCCTCCGGGCTGCGACAGTCGCCGCCGCTGGCATCCTGCCCGCTCACCTGCCTGTCGCCTGCTGGCACTCGGTGTTGCCCGCAACTTCTGCCTGCTCACCTCCACCCAGACACGAGGCTCTTTCTTGCTGGTGGGAACGACAGGAACAGGAGAGGAGAGGACTTCTGGGGCTGCTGTGTCTGATCCCGTGGCAGGCACCGCCTCTTCGTAATGCCATCGAGCTTTTCAGAGGGATGAAGCGCCTGTCTGCCCAGCCTCTGGGATCCCCAGTGCCCTTCAGCCCCGCGCTCACCGCGCTGCTGGCGGGGCCGATCTATACAGCTCTCCCGGGGCTTTACCCTCCTCTACAGCAGTCACTTTCGACATCCACTCGCTCTAAGACTCCTTTCAGCTGGTCAGTCTGCGCGGGTGCTTAAGCAGGCTGCCAGCAGAAAGGGAGCGGGCGAGAGGAGAGGGGAGAGCAAAGCTGAAAGCAGGGGAAAGGAGAAGAGGCAGCAGAGAGGGAGCTGGGACAAGGCCAGCAGCTCGTTGTACCAATGCTGGCACCGCTTGCCAGGGAGGGAAGGAGGTGAGGAGAGGGGTCAGGGTCGTTTCTCCGAGCCTTTTGCAGGGCACAGAATGGGGGATGCTGCTTCCCTCATTATCGAACAGCACCAGTCTCCCTCTGAAGTGTTTCAGGAGAGATGTTGCCATAGAAATAAAACAGCCGTCCAGATTGCGAGGGGCAGACCCACCGCCATGGTGGCAGGAGCGTGGGCAGAGCGGCGGCAGGAGCCCCTGGCTGGCGGCGTGGGGAGGTGCCGGGCTGGAGGGTATCTTGTTCCTCACTCTCCACTCTCTAATTTCCAGGGACAGCAGCAGTGGTTCTGCTGTGCCAGCATGGCTGGTGCCAGGAGATGGTGGGCATCTCCTCCCCAAATAAATCAGTGGGTTAATGCCAAAACTGTCCCTGAAGCAAACTGCCTGCAGCTAGGCTCCCAGGAGGACAGGCAGGGAGGTGCATGGGTCTCTGGGGCCGCTGGGACAGGGTCACTTTGCAGCCGGCTCCCACTCCTCAGCCGCCTGTGCCACGGCACCACCTTCACTGCTGGAGAACGAGCCTGAGAGGGCTGAGGGCGACAATCAGCTCAAAAGCAGCCCTTGCCCGTCCCAAGCTTCCCACTGCCAGAGAATCAGCATCTCTCCCAAGAAGGGGCTTCGATCCCAACCATCTCCACTAAAACCACCCTGCCTGGCGAGGAAAACCGGTGCCGGTGCCTCTGGGGGTTCCCTGTGAGGCCTCTCCGCCCTGGAAAGGGGCACAGAGCAGTGACGTCAAGGAGCAGGAATTCAGCCTGACTCAGTTTCGCAGCGCTGCGAGGCAAGCGCAGACGGCTTCACTCAGCCCGTGCCATTCACAGAAAAACGAGCGCCAGCGGGAGGCTGGGAGCCGCGTGGATGAGTAAGGGATCGATTGCTAAGACGCCAGCATCCATTTATTGATTCCTGGCCGCACAGCCGGGTTAAGCCAGCCCAGCGCAATAACGAGGCAGGATAGGGGGCCTTGCTGAGGGCAGAGGGCCATTAACTGCTCCGCACTGATGTCAGTGCGCGGCGGGCGCAGATGTCCATCACCGTGCCCTCCTCCCCCTTGCCTGCACCCTCCTGTCCTGACACCACTCCCGGGATGCAGCTCATTCCCGGGCGTGGCCGATGGCTGAGCTTGGGGCGGCCGAGAGGCCGGAGGGACCAGTGGGGACTGATCCTGCCGGGTGACTCCATCCCTCCTCAGCCACATCCTCGCTTTCCGGTTTTCCTTGCAAACCATGGCGGGGGACTGCAAGGGGCAAGGACCGCCACCAGCCCCCTGCCAGCACCACACGTCGAGGCACTTGATCTTAGCACCCAAACAGGGGGAGAGATGGAAAAAGAAAAAGGTGGAGGAGAAGGAACCCACTTCCCTCCACATCAGCCCTCTCCACTTAAGCTTCTCTGTGGCCATCTTCACCATCTCTTCCCCACCACCCTCTGTCCCCAGCAGACTCATGCTTTCCTCCTAAGGCACGTATTTCCCCTGTACTTATCATTATTTTCAGTGGCTGCAAACAAGAGCGGCCACATACCACTGAAGTGTTTCAGGCTTCTGTGGGTGCCGCTCCTAGTGGTGAATGGAGAAGAGACACATTCCTATGTCTCTGTCAAGATGTACTCCCCATGCACCTGCCTGATCCCTCCCAGGCTCTGGGTAACCCCAAGCCCTGAGCCCATCTCAACACCTCCCACCTGCTGTGGATGCCTCCTGCCGAGAAGCCAAGGAGGGCACAGAGCAGGGGCTGAGGGTAGCCTTGGAGCTACATCACCTCTGCCGTGTGTTCCCGTGTGCGCTGTCACTGTCTGCCCTTCACAGCACAACCCCCCAAGAGGAGCAAGGGGAGAAGGGAGAGGCCTCAGAGCTACTGTTTGCTTTGCCATGGATGGAGTTAGGGCTGGGCAGCAGGCGTGGGAAACTCCAGGCTCTTACCAGAAGGATTTGGATGACTCCAGGCAATTTGCCCGGGAGGGAGGGCCTTGGGGGCTGAAGGGCCAGGGATGTCCGAGGTGGTCTGCCAGCACCATGCAAACCTGACCTTCCTGCCCACCCCTGCCCCAGTGGGGAAGCCGACCTTGCCAACAGGGAGCAGAGTTTCTCTGGTAGCTTTTTCATGGCTTCCTTCTGAGCTTCTTTGCCCAAACCCACTCTACAGAAGACCCTTTGCACTGCGCCTATCTGGGAGGTGTTGGACCACCACCAGCAGGATCAGCCATGCTGGGACTAGGAGAGGTGGAAGGCAGAGAGGGGGAGGTCTGGAGTCTGAAAAGCTCCACAGGCAGCAGGAGAACGAACATGTCCACTTCAGCCCCATTTGCACCCGAGAGCTTGGAGAGCAGGTCTCCAGCTGCCGCCTTCTCTGTGAACTGGCCGGGACCAGCACAGAGAAGAATCTACAGAGCAGGAGAAACAAAAGGTGAGCAAGACCCAGCCCAGGGCGAGAAGACTCTAAGAAAACGTGGGGAACTGAAAAAACGAAGAAGTTACCTGCAAAGGGACCGAAGTCAGGGCGGCAAGGGGGCGGGGAGGGAAGTTGAGAAGGTTTAGAGGCAGGAGCCCACCCCTGCCCCTCGGCCCGCGGCCGCCCCGCTAGATGTACGTGCATACGCCATGCACACAGGCAACTTTATTATTCACTGGCACGCTCACACGAAGCCACGCATCTCTCCCTAAGTTATATTTATAGCTGTTCCTCCGAGCGAACGCAAATGAAACAATACATTATTTTCCTGAGGGAGAAAAACCCTTCCCGCTCTCACGCCGGTGAGGAGAGCAGCGCGCCCCGGCACCGCCTCTTACCCGGGTCCTGCCGAGGGCTGCCGCCTGCTCCAGCCGTGCCGAGCCAACATCAGAGGAAGGGGAAAGCGGCCGGTTTCTCCATCTCACCATGAAATGCCTCAGCCGGACCGGAGGAATCAGGGAAGCCTCTCTGCAGTCCTCGCTCGCCTCCAGCCTAGGTTTATTTTTTTCCCCCTCCCGAAGAGCTACTTCTCCGCTGCGACCTGCTCCTCTCCTAACTCTGCCCTGCCCACGCCAGCGCTCTCCTTCTGCCTCTGCCTCTCAGAATTTTTTGCTCCCAGGAGCGTCCATCCCACGGAGTGCTGATGTGCCTTCGTGGCTCAGCGACGGGTTCAGGTCTCCCCCTCCTGCCTGGCTCCCTCCTTCTCTGGCATTATTTGCCGGTGCCCCTTGCTGCCCCCCTGCTCCAGTCCCCAGATCCCCCCTCTCCCTGACACTCTTCCTCCCTTTGCGCTCCGCTCCCTTTCCCTGGCTGCCTCTCCCCCTCGCTGATTGCTATGCAGTCTGTAGCTGAGAAGTCAGTAACTCTGTGGTAGGATCCAACAGCTTTCCGCTACTTTAGCCCATCCTCGCATGTGAGCTCAGAGCTGCGGAGCCGCCATGGGGGAGACGAGAGCAACCATCGGCAGCGGGAAAGGGATGATGGGGCCGCCAGGTGCCCCCAAGGAGGTGAATCCTCCTCCTGAGCTGCTGCACAGAGATTAAATAACTACCTTCAGAGGGTTTTTTTCCCACCTGGATTTGGGGTGCTGGGCTGACACCTCGGCCTGAGGAAGGACCAGGCTCTCCCAGCTGATGCAGAGTGTTTGCTGTGGGGTATTGTATCCCGCTCTACAGAGCTGGTGATTTCCTGCAGCGATGAGTAATGCTGGGACAGGAGCATGGACACGGAGGGGCCAGCCCTCGGGGCTCCGGGATAGTGCACAGCCACCCTACCAGGAAACCTGTCCAGGAAACCTCTTCTGGGTCTCCATGGCCAGCAGCATCTCAGAGGCTTGAAAAAGATCACTTCTTGGTGACAAGGAGAGAAGGTGGGGGACTCTGCTGCAGCAAAACCAGAGGCTGAAGAGACCCCTGACCACACAGTCAGTGGTTGTAGGCACAGGGTCTTGAGGATCGCCCTACTTCAGGACTGTTTTTTGAGGACATGGTTTCCATCTTCGGGTCCCATCTGCTGTCCCCAGTGTTAAGGCCTGTGCTGAAAAGTCAAAACAGATCAAAAATCTTTGATCCCCTGTACAACACACTGTGGAGCCTGCTGTCCCCTGACAGCACCAGTGAATGCCACCATGGTGAGCACAACCCTCTCCCACCTGGCAAAGCCACTGCCAGGGAAGCAGAGGGTGGTAACTCCATGCAGATAAGCAGCTGCAAACCGAGAGTGCATCAGCCTGGGGAGCTGCTGTGCCTGGATGGAGCGGGGCCAGCCTGTCCATCCCCTCTGCAGCCACCCCTATGAGGACCTCGTTCAGATTCAGAACTTACTTTCCCAAAAGCTCTGTCTCTAGGACCTGTGGGGCTGCTTCCCAAGAGGGATCTGCACAGCTCCCTTTGGCAAAGCATACCATCCCTCTGGAACCATGGCAGGCCTTTCCTCTTCACGTGGTGAAGGAATGAAGGTGGGGCTGACACATCTTGCTCCTTCCCAGAGTGGGCAAAGCCACCAAGTGCAGCCTTGCGGCCACCTCAGCTTCAGATCAGGTTTCCCCTTCTCTGCCTTTTGCTCCTCATCACCGTCTGCCCCCAAGACCTCACCACGTTTCCCTCTGCCTTTGCAGCAGGAGGATGGATAGCTGCACCTTGTGCCTGGTGTGGCAGCCCAGCACTGCCAAGAGGCAGCTGGCACTCCCAGAGCCAGTGAGAGGGACATGGGGATGTGGCATTGAAGATGCCACCAGCCCCTCGCTGTCCTTGTGCCCCCCAAGTGCCACGCCCTGACCGCCCCATGGCCGCCGGCCCCAGCAGCGGGGTGGCTCACACTCACCACCCCCGCCCGTCTCCACCAGCACCGTCTTTAATAAGAAGTGTGGAATATTTTAGCACCTATGGAAAAGCCACCACAGACGGTGGTGGCAGCCGTTGCCAGGGAGACGCTCCCAAAAATAGCCCCACTCCGCCAACCTTTCCCAGTGCTGCTGTGGGGATTGAGGGAGGTAGAAGGATAGAGGGATGGAGGGATGGAAGGGTGAAGGGAGGGATGGATAAAGGGATGGATGAAAGGAGGGAAAGAGATGGAGAGATGGACAGAAGAATCTTTGGAGCAATTGATGGAGAGCTGAATGGAGAGAGGAGGAGGGTGGGGTGGTTGAAAAGATGGAGGGAGGAATGGATGGAGAGAGAGGGAGAGAGGGATGGCTGGAGATGGATGCAGAAACGGGTGCAGTGGAAAGCAAGAGCTCCTGGGAAAGCGGGCAAAGGCTGCCTGCCCCTTCCCCTGCCTGGGCATGAAGAGAAGTGCTACCTCTATCCCAGCAGCCCCACTTGGACATCCGTGGTCCAGCATTCTGTGACACCAACTAAGCCAGTACAAACTCTCAAGCCCTCTCTGCCCTGAGCAGGTCTAACTTTGAGTGTTTAAACCAGAGAACAAAGTTTTGGACTCCTCAGCACCTGCCAGGCTCCCTGTGCCTTCCTCCTCCAAACATCCCATCTCCGTCCTCAGTGTTTCAGACCTGCCCAGCCAAATTGAGCTGGCCATGGGGGCAGAGATCGTGAGACACAGAGGTGGCCCATGGTGCTCAACCCCACCATTTTCCCCAGCCTCTCTGGGAATGCAAAATCATTTTCCTCTCTTGGACAAATTCCTGAGGATGCCCACTCTCCCAGAAGGTCTGGATGCAGCCTGAGCTACATCCTGCAGCAGAAATGGAAGGGGACACCTGGAGAACCACTGAGGGCAAAAGCACATGAAGCCCTCGTGATAGAAGGAAACAAATGTTTTAGTGATAAAACATTTAGTCCCTCTTCTCATCCCATAGCCATCACCTCACAGGACAGGCAGAGGTGGAGTAGGGCCCTCGATGAAGCTACTGCTGCCTGGCCCAGGGGCTCTGCAGGAGGAGCCTTCCAGACCAGCAGAGAGGGAAACCCCAAAAATAGAACTAAAGGGGGGGGAGGGAGGGAGAAAAATAAATACAACAACCCCAAAATCTCATTTTTAATATCAAATTCCAGCTCACTTGCCTCCTTGTCACCCTGGCGACATTCCTTGTGGTCACCATGGAAACAGGAGGCATGGAGAGAGCATCACCGTGCGGGGTGATGGCAGCACCCGGCATTATTTTGGGAGGCAGGGAGACACCCGGCGCAAGGCGCTTTGCAGTGTGGCGGGGCGGGAGGAGGGAAGGTTTATTTTTACTTGGTCCCACTCCAAGTGCCAATTTTTTCTTCTCTAAAAGCCTGGGTGTCCCTTGCTCTGCCACAGCTTTCCTGTGGCCTTCGTGTCCCATGGGGACACCCCAGCCCTACCACCCTGTTCCAGCTGGGTGAGCTTGATTCTGCTGCTGCCATGAAGTCCCTCTAATGGTCACCTCAGCCAGTGGTTCCTGCTGCCACAGCAGGAGATAATGCTGGGACTTGGAGCCCATCAGTTCTTCTTGGGAAGGTACAAGATGAAGAGAATAACCCTTTGCCACCCACAACAGTTTTACCCCTCTGCAGGGCGCTTCTTACCCTGGTGGAAGAAGCTGAAAAGAGGAGTGCAGAGACAAGAGAAAGACAAGGGCTTTCAGACATTGCACACCAGGGGATTGGAAGGGGATCTCTTGGAAGAGAGGACCCCAAATCTGTTCCTTCCCCCTAACTTTACATCCTTGTTCATGGGTCAAAACTCTTTGCCCACCTGCAAAAGGACCTGGGATACCAGGGACCTGCAGGACCACCAGGGCTGGGGCTTGGCTTTCACCAGCAACCACATGGACTTGCTAAGCCCCACCGAAATCCCAGGCAGCTCAACTCTGACGTCTGGAAACTCAGTTTGGCCAGTCCCTACCCTTTGCCAATCCTCTCCTTTGCTCTAACTCACCCTTCTCTTATTGCACCAATCCCCACCTCGGTGCCCTGACTGGGGGCAGGCAGGGATGTCTCCAGTTTTGTGGGGCCAAGCAGGTGTTTTCCAACCTGGCCTGTGAATCCATCTGGAAAAGCCCTATGATGCAGGTGCTGAAGTGTCAGAGAGGGAAAACACAACCGCCAACCTAATGGGCAGGGAGGAAATGTATGCAAATATATTCAGAAAGGGATCCGGTGATGTTAATAGGCTTGTTAATCCTCTCAGAAAGCACCAGGAATAATATTTTTACACTTCAGTCGTTAAGGATTTTACTCCAAGCAAGCCCATGAGGACAGAGAGAGATGTGTAGGGGACGGCCACAGGTCACAGCTGGGGACAGAGAGGGCAGCAGGCAGAGCTAGATACGGGACAAGAGCAGACAGGATCACACAATCCAAGAGTAATCAAATTAGACCCATGGCCAGATGTGATTTGCTCAGAGACAACGAGACAAATCAAAACTTCCATTTGGTTGTACTAAAGCAGTATTATATTGGTGATTAGATATTGACTATCTAATTGCTGGGTCTTGATGCAGAGGTCACCCCACTGCTGCCATGAGATCTCCCTGTGTAACTCTGGCTCCAAGGACAAGGTTTATCCAAACCAAGCTGGTCACCCAGGGCTGTTTTCAAATATATTGAAACTTTCTAATAGTTGCCACTGAGCTCCTTTCTGTGAAATCTTTAAAACCAGCAGCAACCACGTGCTTCTTTCGCTCACATTCCCTATGGTGTTTGTAACCCTCTTGCAGGAATCCAGAATTAATATTTCCAGTGAAGTTGGTTTCAAACCACCCCCTTGGGAGAATCTTTCGTTTTCTGCGGGGCTGTGCTCTGGGATCCACTCTGCTCCAGACAGGACACCTAAAGGCAGGGGTGCCTGATGGGGCAGACACCAGGGAGTGGCTGTGCACGAACAGTTGTGGAAGAGGCACAATGGCTTGGTAATTCAGATATCTCCCCACTTCTTTGGCTTCAGGAGACAAGGTGGAGCACGGGTGAGAAGGTGCTAGAGGTGGGAAGGGGCCGGCAAGGGCAGAGAGCAGAATTCTGCCGACTGTAAGCAGGACAGAGGTCAGTGCACCCATGGTGAATATTCCTGGGAAGCCTGGCCCTCGCCGGAGGGTGTGTCCTCAAGTCCAGAGGATGGGAATCCTGCTCCCTCTGCCTTTTCCCCTTTAACCACACTTCCGCATGTAACTTGAGACAAGCAGGGGAAGAAAAAAGAGGAAGGGAAAAAAAGAAAAAGGGAAAAATAGCGCGGTTATTCCCGCCTCCACCTCCTCCTCTCTCTCCTCCCCGGCCAGCCAGGAGCCACGTCACCGTCACCCAGCACTGGCTTCGGGGCTGCTCAGACTGGAGCTCTCCGGGAGACAAACTCCGACTTTCAGCCCAAAGCAGAGAGAGGAAGGCCCTAGGCTGGGAGAGGGAAAATCCACCTCGGTGGAAAAGTAAACAAGGGAGACATCCAGCCCGGCAGGGGAAAGGCATCTGCAGCCACGAGAGAGGGGAGCCTGAACTTTGGGCTACAGGAAGGGAAGGCTCCGTGCTCAGGGAAAAAGGAAAGTTGAGCCGAAGGAGACAATTCATTCAGTCGAGGCGCGGGGGAGAAAAACTTCCTTCCCTCGCCATCCCTGCCTGCAGAAAGATCCCCGCTCCCGTCGCCCCAGAGGAGTCCCCCCGGCACCATGAACATCTTCCGCATCCTGGGGGATGTCTCCCACTTGCTGGCCATCATTATTCTCCTGCTGAAGATTGTGAAGTCCAAGTCCTGTGCTGGTGAGTGCTCCCATGCCCCGGGGAAGGAGGGTGGCCCTTCTCGGAGGGCAGCTCCGTGAAGGGTACAACAAAATGGGTGCTGGAAAGGCCAGCGATAGCCCATACAAACGGGCAGCCCTTCCCCGAGGGCTCTTCGAGGGAAGTCATCCTCTTCCTCTGGGAGATCTCCCTGGCAGGAGAGGGCTGTGTTGGAAGGACGTGATGTGGCAAGGCGCACAGCCTCGGGCAGGTGTTGGTCTCAGGGTGGTGAAGTGAAAGAGAGGGTGGCAAGGCTGGAGGGAGGTGGAAAATGAGAGCAGGAGGTTGTGGCGGCACCAACACCAACAACCTGGAGAGGAAGCTGCTTTAGGTTGGAGGTTCTGCCAGTGGTGGACAGGTGCCAGAGGCTGACCCATCCCAGGGCCAGGAAATCAGGACAGCAGCTTCCAGCAGGAGGATTTTGCTCAGAGTTCCCTCCTCAAGAGATTTTGGGGCTGGGGCTGCTGGGGCTGCGGCCATTATCACAGGTACAAAAGTGGGTGGGCCTGACTGCATCTCTGCCAGCAGTGGCCAAGTTCCATCAGTGTCCTGGGGCTGGTCCTGCAGCTCTTCCCCTTCCGTGGGAGACGTCGCATCACACAATCCCTGGTGAGGTGGGCAGGCAAAGGGGGAAGGGAGGGAGGGAAGAGAAAGGCCTTTTGACGACAGCAAGGACTGAACTGGCCAAAGTGGTGAGCATGCCCACTTCTTAGCACCAGTTCCTACAGGCAGCACTCAGGGGCACCAGCAGGAGCCTGTCCTATTACTTGGGAGACTCCTGGCCACTCCTGGGGTAGAGCTACCTCAGCACCCACACACCAGCCCTGTCTCCCAAAATAACACACTTAAAAATGCTTCCAAAGGAGCCATAAGGGGAAACCACCATCCCATGGGTCTTTCCCTTCATCTGCTTTGCTTTCCTTTCATCTCCCTGCCACGCAGGAATCTCTGGGAAGAGTCAGATACTTTTTGCCCTCGTCTTCACAACCCGCTACCTGGACCTGTTCACGAATTTCATCTCTGTCTATAACACTGTGATGAAGGTAAGGAGAGGGCAGTGTAGCAGGAGAGGTTCCCCTCAGCTCGCTGTGGTTTCTTGGGGAGGTGAGGGTACACAGTCACTGAGTTTTTCAGCCAGGAAGGGTGGATAAAGATGCTTCCTTTGGTTCCACTCTGTTAACCAGAACACCCCCTTGCCGTAGTAAGCAAGCCGAGCCATATTTAGTACCACTAAAACCGGAACAAGATGCCATGAACCAAGCCTAAGTGTCCTTGTACAGTAGGAACATTAACATAAAGCTGCCACCAAGGCAACCTCTTCACAGAGCGCCCTGGAGGGACTCAAACACATGCGATTTTCATGGTGGGGCTTTACCTGACCACTGGATTATCTCCAACAGAAGTCAATCCTTAAGCCAACACAGGCAAAACATTCACCACTATCTTGACTTTTGGCAAAGCCAAAACCTCTCTTTTAGCACAGAAAGTGCAACTGCAGGTGAGGTCTTGCCATCTCCCTTCTGTCCCACAGGTAATTTTTTTGATTTGTGCCTACGTCACTGTGTATATGATCTACGTGAAATTCCGGAAAACGTTTGACAGTGAGAACGACTCCTTTCGCCTTGAATTCCTGCTGGTCCCTGTCACAGGCCTGTCATTTCTGGAGAACCACAGCTTCACTCCCCTGGAGGTAAGGAAAAGCTGAGGCGGGAAAAGGGAAGGGAAGCAGCAGCAGCCTGATACCAGGCAGCAGAGTGAGCAGCATGTTGAATAGCTGAGATTTTTAACAGCAAAAGCAGGCAGGAAAGGCAAAGTTGGCAGGCCTCGAAGATAGTACCATCTAAAGAGCAGCTCAGCGCTGTCTCCTCTCACTCCCAGCACAGCGAGCTCATTTTCCCCAACTTCAGCAGCACTGCTCATCCCCCTCACACATCAGTGGTTTGCCAAATGAAAAGCTTTGGGTCTTAACACATACCAAGCAGTGCTGACTCCCTGCTGCCTTCGTTTTGCACCTCACAGATACTCTGGACCTTCTCCATCTACCTGGAGTCCGTGGCTATCCTCCCTCAGCTCTTCATGATCAGCAAGACGGGGGAAGCAGAGACCATCACGACACACTACCTTTTCTTCCTGGGCCTCTACCGTGCTCTCTACATTGCCAACTGGGTCTGGCGCTACCACACGGAGAATTTCTACGACCAGATCGCTGTCGTTTCCGGGGTGGTACAAACCATCTTCTACTGTGACTTCTTCTATCTCTACGTCACCAAAGGTAGGTAAACAGGTTGTTATAATACTGAAACGTTCATTCAACACTCTTGAAGTGCAGGGTGGATCTGCAGCTTGCCATGTGTTAATCCTTACATGACTTTATTTTTTGCTGTATTTGTGCCCAGTTTAAAAAACGCAGCTATTGACTGCAAGTGGGCATCACTGCTTGCAAGGCTCTAGATGTGCATGTGAAACACAGCAAAAATTAAACCAGAGTTAAGCCTGGTTTAACCCCACCTTGGGAAGCTAACAACTGAAGTACATTCAATTCTACATACATTCTGAAAGATTATGAATCACACCAAAAAAAAAAAACAAACCACCACTCTGAGGGGGAAAAAATAGCTGCAGGCAGACAATGTACCTGAGAAAGCAACTGCAGACATATGGAGATATTATTAAACCTACTTTTCCTTTGATAGGGAAGATCAGGTTCTTGATTGTCAAGAACTGATTCTGTAGGAAGATGGGCATCTGCACAGACAAGACACCCCTGGTTCTCCAAAATCAGATGTCCCTTCCATTTCAGTGCCGTACTTTGGTAAACAGCTACACACCAGAGCTTACAAGTGCACCAAAGACATAAATCCTACAAAACATGCTGTAGTTTGCCGAGGCTGAAGTACACTTTAAAACACCTTTCTGTTGAGGAGGATGGAATTAGACGAAATTAGCCAAGTGGACAACTATTTTCCCGCTTCACTTTCCCCAAGCAGTCCTCCAAAAGCAGTAATGATGGTCCACGTTTGATGTTTCAAGGGATGGATTTTTGGTAGCTTCATGCAATACACCTGCTGATAAGAGAGGTGACAGGAGCACTGAGCAGGTGGCTGGCCTTGGCAGTTTAAGACTTCCGTCTGTCATTAAATATTTTTGTAGCCAGAAAAATACTTTCTAAAACTGCCATCAAGGTGCTCCACGTCAATTCCTTTTTTTTTTCTTTTCTAAACTAATTCTCATTTTAGCTCCGCTCAATTCATGTATCCTGTGTCCTTGGGTATTTTGTGAGAAATCCATACCCTTTGTAGTTGTGATGGTGGAACAAAAGGAGGAAAAAACCACAACTGCTGGCTTCCAATCTCACACTGCTAGTGACAGAGCTGCAAAATTTAGATGATACAGGAGGCAGGAAAAAAAAACATTTGTAGATGGAACATCACAGCAGGAAGAGAATTGCTTTTTTTTCCTTTCTTTTACACAAACGTTCTGGATCATGGGAGAGAAATGGTGTCTGAAGACATGCAAATACTTTGCAGTCATTTATGAGAGCCAGCAGTATTATAGCAGGTTGCATCTCTTACATTCTTTCAAAAAACCCAACTTTTCAAAACATTTCTAACACTGAAGAGCTCAGAAAAAAGGGCAGTGATGCTGAAAAAAGAAAGCAAAAATGTGTTACATAAAGAGATGTATTTAATAAGACTTCTGAGCCTATACCAAAGCACTGCAAAGGGATTTTTATAGAATGCTACTTCTTTTTATCTTGTTTTCAAAACTAGATGAGCTCCCTTCTGTTTAACACAAGGACATGAAAGATATCCTGAGGAAGCTTTCAGCTCCCCAAAGCTTGTATTTCACGGAATGGCATGGGGTGTGGGCAGTGAGGGTGAAGGGCGGAAATCATCTAATCCATGCCCCTGCTCACATTTTTCAAGGTCCTGTCCAGTAAGGTTTTGCCTATCTCCAAGATGAAGTCTCTCTGGGCAATCTGTGCCAGTGTCTGACCACCCTCACTATCAAATATTATTTTCAGATGTTTAAGTGGAATTTCCCATTGCCCCTTGCCCTGTCACTGGGCACCACTCAGCAGAGTCTGGATTTGTCCCCTTTATTCCCCCCATCCAGCACTTGTACACATGGATAAGATACCCCTCAGCCTTCTCAAAGCTGAACACCCTTCAGCTCACAGCCTGTGCTCCTACATCAAGATGCTTTTGTGGTCCTTCTTGACTCACCCCAGGTGTGCTCTCCCCTTGCTCTGAGAGCCCAGAGCTCAGCCTACCACTCCAGCTGTGCCCTCCCAAGGCTGAGTAGAGAGGAAGGACTCCCTGCTCACCCTGCTGGCAATGCAGCTCCAGAGGCTGTTTGCTTTGGCACAAGGGCACGCTGCTGGCTTGTGTTCAACTCAGTGTCCACCAGCACACCCAAGGCCTTTTCTGCCAAGCCGTTTTCCAGCTGGGCAGTCCCCAGCACATCCTGCTGCCTGGGGCTCATCCAGCCCAGCGGTAGGATGTGCATTTGGCTTTGCTGACCTTCACAAGGCCTCCCTAGCCCACCAGTCCATCAGGTCCTCCTGGAGGGCGCATCCTCAGCCACATCAGTGCCCTTCCCTCTGGCACCCAAGAGAGACACGCCCCAGTGCCCACCCCGGTCCACCCCGTCCCAGGCACAGCCAGTCTGCACCACTGACCACTGCACATCCACCATTGTCCCTGCTCCGGGCACCCCATCTAAGCCTATGGGCCTCTGGCATTTCCCAGAGGCATTCCTGCCATCTCAACATTCAGCTCAAATGGGCTGGGATGGGCTCAGCAGGGGTCTGGCCACAGACATTTATTCACACCATGCTCTGTATCAAAACCAGAGAAAAGCACTGGGGATAGCAAATAATCACAAAAAAAAATTAATATTGTCCATCCGTGACAAGTAACCATGGAAGACCAACAAGAACCTTTTCCTTTAGCATAAAGGAGGATAAATAGGTTGTGGTTTCCCATCTTAGCAGCATTCATAGTGGTCGTCTCCCATTCACAGTTTGCCACCCTGGCACCCCACTATATGGTGCTCTAAAGTGCAAGTTAGAAAACATAAAATTATTGGAACAATAAAACTGTTGAATTCCTTAAATTTATTAATTACCTTCTCTGTCTCTTTGCAGTCCTAAAAGGAAAGAAGCTAAGTCTTCCCATGCCTGTTTGAAGACGTCCCACAGACAGCGCAAGAAATTCCAAAGTCGAAGCTGTTTAAGATCACAGCTTTCCTTCCCTGGCCCTTTTTGACTAATGGATGGCTCAGCCAAGTTTCAACCCAGTGCCAGGAAGACAAGGCTTGGAAAACTGAAATGCTTTTCACCCATCAGACTCTTCCCCTCCATTTTTTTTATTTCTTCTCAGTTGAATTTGGTGCTAGTGCTGGCCAATACTGAAGTAGTGCAATTTCTCCTCTCCCAGCTCTTCCCAGCATCTACGTCCAAAACACACCTCCCACCTTGACCCCGAGGCAGCACAAGGGAAAACATCACTCCGTTTAGTCCCTCAGCAAGTGCCCATGATGAAGTGAACATGTGCTTTATTAAAAGTCTGTTACCATAAGATAACTGACCCATTTCACAGGTGGCCATGTCTGACACAGCAGGTGCTACAAACTGTTACTTTAACTCAGTATGAACTAACATCCTCTTGAAAATTAATTCTGCCTGACCCTCTCTATTCAGACCCTGTAACATTCAAGAAAAACACATCTCCTTTGAATTACATGAATCTACTAATTCTGCAAGTATTCAAACATCCTCCTCACTCACTTATTTTCAGTTTCCTTGTATTCTACAGACAAGGACGATTTCAGGGAAAATTCAGTGGGTTGCCAAGAAGTGTTTCAATCTCCCTGAATCTGACTTTTAAGAACTGGGAAGAACAGGAGCAAAGACGGCTTTACATTCCAAAAATAAAGACAAAGTTCACAATTTATTGACAACAGTGTTTTTATTTATACCTACAAAAGAAAACAAGATGGTATCAAAAGGACAATTTACAAACTAAGAATAGTAACATAGCTCTTAGTATCCTGTGCCTGAACACCACAGATCTATGAATCTCTCAATTCAAGTCTTCGTTAATACAACAGGAATGTGTTCAGAGACCAGCAGGTGTGTGAAACAAGATGCTGATCCCACACAAAGCTAGTAACCCTTCCATTGTTCAGAGAAGTCCAAACAGTAAATTGCTTCAGGAAATGGGAGGGGAGGAGACACCCAGCTCAGATATCTGACACTCCCACAAACTTTTTACAGATTGAAAACAAAGCAAACACTAGAGGCTAATACTTTATCAACAAGGGCCCTCCAGCTGGTACATGGAGCAGAGCAGAGAGCACCAGGTGGGACAGGGGCAGCACATGCCACGGTGCATTCAGCGGTCTGGTTGATACTGAACTGAACCGAGACCCTGGACTTCAGCTGACCTCAGTGGCAATAAAGCACTGCAAGACTTGGCATCGATGTTTAAACATGCACAAGTCACCCCCAAAAGTGAAAGCTACAACAGACTGTAAGGCAGCTTTGGTGGTCCAGAGACCCTTTTTAAAGCCAGTCAGTGAGATGTCCTACTCCTACACCCCTCAAACACATTTCTGCATTCTACTCTCAAATTTAAAACAAACAAACAAAAAAAAAGCTCTAGATTTGCTTGCGAGGGAGGCCAAAGACATATCAGTCAGTGCCTGGATAAACAAAATGTTTCTGGCTTTCACTTAACACAAGCAAAGGAACTTCCTGCCCATGCACTGGAATTATAAAATGGAGCCAGGGAACTGAGGTTCTGGAAGGAATCTCCCTTCTCCCCGTCAGCAACCTACCTGTGTACTGCACAAAAAAAGAGAAAAAAGCGCATCCATCCCCCAAAATTTTACTCCGGGAAGAAATTAAATTTTAAAAGAAATCATTTCTGTATAAGCAAGCTCTTTTCCAGGACTATAAGAAGTTCCACTCTGCTACAGAAGGAGTGGGCTGCCTTGTTCATCCATATGCAAGAACGCCAACAGAAAAAACCCACAACCCCTCTGCACTCTCCTAATGCAAAGAGCATGCCTCAAACTAGGAGATGTATCCATCCTTTTGTCATCTTATCAGATCAAGAGCAGCCAACTCCTGTTATCATCTACTGTCTCTGAACCGTCTGGTATTAGAAATAACAAGTCAACAACATGCTTTACTA
>VZRF01008470.1:1212768-1229388 GCA_013396875.1 Vireo altiloquus | reverse complement strand
TAGGTGGCAGTCTGTCCCATATAGCCCATCACGTTAGTGGCAGGGGGCTGCGGAAACTGTTGTGACATGAGTGGCTGTGGCTGCTGGCCCGAGCGCCCCACCATCCCTGCATACTGCTGTTGGGTAGTGCTCTGTGAGGTTCTCCCAGCCGTGGCAGCTGTGGTGCTGGCACCATAGCCACTAGCACTGTACTCTGCAGTGCCATAGCCACTGGTGCCATAGGCAGCTGCTCCATAGCTCCCTTGAGTGTAACCATACTGGCTCTGTGCTGCCCCAAAAGCAGAATTTGGGCTCCCGTAGGCACTGCCATAGGTCTTGTTGGCTCCGTTGGCAAAACTTTCACCACGCTCACGGTCTCTGAAGCCACCTGAGTCTCTCCGGCCCTCTTTCACTCCCCGGAGCCTCCTGTCACACTCCTCCTGGTACATCAGGTTAGGGTTGTTTACCGAACTGCTCGTTCGGTAACGAGAACGACCTCCTGGCGATGAATACATTAAGATTTAGTACCACAAACAAGTCCTAAACAATGATCTCTGGTACACTTACGCCACCCTTTCTCTCCCTTCTACATCCCAAATTTTGCTCCCAAGGAGCACCTTCTTCTGACTGAGAATAACTTCTCTGCACAGCTGTGCATATGCCTCTTCATTTTGTTCAAGGTGTAAACATGAAGTTCAATACAGATTCTTTATGTATGTGCTTGGAGACAAAGAAACACAAGAAATTCAGGACTAATTTGGAAATACAAGGAAACTTCTTATTCCTTCAGGGAACGGGAAGAAAAAGTGTGTCAGTTCCTGAAAGTCAGGGTATCCCTTTGCTGACTTCAATTTTGCACATGCACACACATGCACCTTGATGCCTGTCCTTAGTAGGAGCAGTAAGGAAGTAATTACTTCAAGCAAAATCAGCTCCCTGAGGACCTTATGAGGAGAAAAAAATTCTACAGCTAAGGTAAAACAGGGGACTGCCTCTCTCTCAGGACAGAAGTACTAGGTCTACATCAGCTGTTTGGACCTCAAATACAGAACAGTTTTATTACTATCTGTCATCTTAGACCCACACTTACTGTTTCCCTACCCTCTTTTAAAAATCTTCCCTCCCTCAGAATAGGGAACATATTCCCTCTGTAGCCCTTCTCCCTTGTGCCTTTACCTCCACCACCACCTCCTCCTCCTCGGTGGTCCACAAGCTGCATCAGCTTTGGATTGATGGCTTGATTGGCTTCTTCCAAGACTTTGATAAGCTCCCTGGCTTGTTTCAGGTTTCCTGGTGTGAAGAAGGTGTAGGCAGTACCTTTGTTGGTACTACGTGCGGTACGGCCAATACGGTGCACGTAATCTTCGGAGCTGTTCGGATAGTCGTAGTTTATCACAAATTTAACATCTTCCACATCTTGTGAAGTGCCCAGGAGCGAAGCACAGTGAAGGGGTGGGGTTGAGGAAAGGGGAGAAGAAGAGAGGACGTGCCAACGAAAGGTGGGGAGCACGAATGCAGGTGACAGTAATAAGAAAAAAAAATACAAAGTTAGTAATTGCATGGAATAAATACAAGACAGACTCATCCCAAAAGAGTAGAAGACTGAAATGTAAGATCGTCAGGAACCAAGATCAGCGTCCTGAAAAAGAATGGCAATTTTAAAGCAGCTTTGCCCTGCACTCAAAGTCATCCTCCCCGGAATGCATTTCTCTGTCTTCCTGTGTCAAAGACACCAATGTTTGGGAATAAGCTAATTGAATTTCATACTTTTTTTTAAACACAATTCATGAAGTGAAAATGTCACCATCAGACAGAGCAAACTGGGGTGGAGGAAGGACAGAACTGCCATGGTAAAGCTTTTACTCTGTTGGGAGAAGTCTAACAAAAAATAACAGTAATGAGATCACTTACCTTCCACTCGGTAACATGAAATAAAAAACAATCTTGAAAATATTTACTTATACAGTACTAATAACATACAGTGAACTAATTACCCTAGCCTAACACTTTAGGCATTTAAATATATTAGTTTTATTCAGCCAACTGATTAAAAATTATTCAGACCTACAGTATCTTAACTCAGCTTTTTAGTTATCACTAGAATGCATTGCACTAACATTTCTGGGCTGTCTGTCCAGTTTGGCAAGTTTGCGTAATTTGGAGAATCCTGAATTCCGTAAGCAATTCCCTACTTCCAGTGTCAAATGGAAGCAGGAAATATGATTATCAAAATGGCTTTGTATGCAAAATAGTTTTAAAATTTAAGAAATCAAAACTGTGTTTTAAGACAAGACACACTTTGTAAACTTATGGGACAGAACCTAACTAAATATTAGTGCAACACTTCAGTGAAAGCACCTTAAGTACCAAGAGCACCTATTTGCTATAGTATACAGTATTTTCAAATGCACCGTTCTACAGTAAGTGCCCTAACAGCTCATAAAAAAATAATTTAAAATCTGCATTTTAACAAGAATATTCTGAAAATATCCAAGATAAAACACAGATTTTTGTGATTTCCTTTCCTCTTTTTTTTTTTTTTTGTTTTGTCTTAAAGAGAGAAACATTCTCTGTTTGTTACCAGACCGATGCACACTCCCTCCTCCTGTGGGAAACCGCTGCAGCCGATCCCGTCTCTTTGCCTTTTATTTTTGGCGGCCTCCTTTCGAAAACTCCGCCCTCTGACACGGGA
Organism: Vireo altiloquus; assembly: GCA_013396875.1. Taxonomy (NCBI): domain Eukaryota; kingdom Metazoa; phylum Chordata; class Aves; order Passeriformes; family Vireonidae; genus Vireo; species Vireo altiloquus. Next base: position 1,226,717 of record VZRF01008470.1, on the reverse strand, counting down.
CCACTGGAGCGCGGGGAGCATGCATCAAGGGTCCGTGGCAGCGAGAAGTCCCCACACACGCTCGCTCTGTGAACTGGCTTAGACGCTTCTCTGTAGCCCCATTTGGTTGTGAAGCGCCAGAGAACCTGGGCTCAGGTAAAAGTTTCAGGTCCTCCAACGCTTTTTGTCCCCTATTTGGGGCTCTCAGGGGCAATTGTCAAAAAAATGAAGATACAAAAATTACATCCAAAGGGTCAGACTGCATCTATTGCCCAGACTGCATCAATTTCAAAGGGGTTGTAGGAAAAATAAAAACATGAGGGTTGTTGTGACAAGAGGGGGACTTTATGTCTGTTTCTTATTACAGCAAAGGGGGGGGCTCCTCAGTCTTTGCTGACTCCAAAGTCCTGAATCACACCAAAAAAAGGGAGTGAGAAGGCAGGTTTCACAGGGGGCTGCGCGAGTCTCCAGCTAGGGTCCTTGATGCAACAGTTTTTTTAAAAAGGGAAAGTGAAGTATAGAGAGGAGTACGTGTGACAGATTGCATCTTCACAGCCAGGGTGTAGCTAGACTGACAAGCTCCAGGCTACATGGTCCTCAGCCAGTCCCATTTTGCACATCCAGTAGCAAGTGACTTCAATTACCGGAGAGGATACAAGGACGTGCTTTCCTGTCAGAAAGCACAAGGAATTGTAGCTGCCAATGCAGACAGAACTGACTTGACCGGGGAGGAGCAGAAAGAATGGGAAGGCAGGAAGAGGAAGATGCAAGGGTGTTTTCCAGACTACAAAGTGGTCCTGGTAGAGCACGCAGCTCGCTGAAGACCAGAGCGTGTACAAGACTCGGCTTCTCCAGTCTAGCATGCTCCAAAGTGTTTGCGCACACTCGCAATCCTCCTGCACTTTTAGATGATAATGTAGCAGGATCAAGAATTGAAACTGTAAATAATTTTTGACAACTACCTGGGAAACATTCCCTTTGTCAGACCATCAGAACACCGTAAGGCACAGACAGTCTCCAATTATTAAATGGGACAGATACAAACTAGCAAACATGCTAGTCTAGAGAGCTGTTTAGACCATCATTGTAGATGTGCCCCCACCCCTGCACTGAGAATGATCTGCAGCTGATACCAAAGCTTCTGTTAAAGAAAACAAAACAAAACAAATTCAATGTTTTTAATAGACTGAACAAAAAAATAAAGTAAAAAAAAAAAAAAATCAGTGCAGAGAGAGGACCTCACTCCAGGGAATTATCACAAAGAAGTCATTACGGGACTCAGAACTTACCTGAAAGAAGCTTTATGAAACCAATGTTCCATTAGGAAGAGGGAAAGCCCTGGTGACTCAGCCAAAAGGCGCGCGCCCCTGTTTTATGTTATTTAGGTAGAAGCCTTCACTTTCCAGGATCTTGGAGGAAGTCGTCCAGAAGTTTGCCAGTTAAGTGACTTACTTTAAGCAGCAAACTCAGGGCCCCAAAACAAGCAGAGATGTTGTTCAGTAACAAGAAACAGACTCTGATACCTTTCCCCCTTAGCTTGGGTGAAGTGGACGATGGGAAGTGGGGAGACTGTTTTCTGAAGTGTTATCCAATTGAGTAGTTTTGGGGGAGGGTGTTGGTTTTGTCGCTTTTTTTTTTTTTTTTTGAGGGGGGTGAGGCTGTTTTAAATGTCTAGGCAAGATGCACAAAGAAGCTACCAGCACATAGCAAGCCTGTTTAAAAAATGCTGCTAGAGAAAGCAGCTCTCTTTCATACAAACTGGTTTCAGGCCTCAGTCCCTTCTCCCAACAGGCCCAAGTTCTAACTGCACAGGTCCAGACATGACCCTAGAGGGCAGAGACTGAAGTCCATATAATCACTCCCTGAGGAAGTGCTGGATGTTTTTTGAGGGGGGAGGGGAAGGAGGGGTGAAGGTTGTGTGAACGAAGGCTGCCAAGCCTATTAATGGTCTGCCTGTATTAAAGTGACCATATGATGCACAGCACAGCCACCCTTTCAGCATACAAAGAGAGCTCAAGTAACTGAGGCTTTTAACTAGATTCTCTGAGTTAAATCTCAACTGATTTGCAGTAATTTTGTCTACAATTTACTATAATGAGACATTGACTCCTAAGTATCGTCTACCAAACTCAGGGTGGGCAGAGTATTCAATGTCTGTTATTAAACTCAGAGCACTTCAGCAGCCATCCTCCTCCTCTAGGGTGGGCAGATGCATAAGGACTGTGCTCAGCACACAGTGTTTCACAACACAAATATGCTTATTATAAAAGGGGGCACAACTGTTGCATCCAGACAGATCATTTTCATACCACCAAAACAGAGCTGTGTGATTTTGATTCAATTACACATCTGGGTAACAAGATGTTAAAGGCCATATATCATCTCAGTGGTCCTGCCTAGAAGGAACACAGAGGAAGGAAGGTTACATGTCAAGACCAAAGATCTGGAGCAGTGCTTTCTCAGATGTGAATACATCTGCAGGGTAAACATGCGTGTACACTGGGGTTGGTATAGTCAAATCTGTGGTGTGTTGTATGGGGAGAATATTCGCTATTTGCTGTCAAAATGCTCTCCCACAACTTCCTACTTGAACTTTATCTGACACGCTCTGAACTGAGAGCAATCCATCCCTACCATCCAGCAACAAAAGCTGGATTTGGGGAAGAAGTGAGTGTGGTGGAAGGGTTGGGTTGCATAATTGGACGTCTCTTCTCCCTCTTGGCGATCGATTGGTCATGCCTAGGCCTTGCTGCAGACCAAAGCCTGTTCATTAGGAGCAGGAAGAGACTTTGAATATGAAAGAAAAAAAAAAGATTAATGTTAAAAAACGTATTTCACATGTGGGGGAAAATCACGCTTTGAATTTTTTTTTTTTTAAAGAAACATTTTTCAGTCCAAAGAAGAAAAATATGTAGCAGTAGGCAAGAGTGGTCTATGTGTACAAACCTAGCCCACGGGATGCAACGTCGGTAGCAATGAGGATAGGAGCCTTTCCAGAACGAAACTCTGTAAAACAAAGCATGCTATGAAGTAAGATTTTTCAAAAAGATTAAGTTACCTGATCTTGATTTACACTAAATGCTCATTTTCCAGAAGCTAGATAATGTGGGTCAATTCCAGAAACCCCCACAAGTCAGGATATAATGCCTCAACAATTTTTCAAAATCCAGCTGCGTTAAGCAATTTTCCCACTTTCTTTTATCAACACAAACAAAAAAAGGCATAAGTACTGAAATTAAGAGTACAAAGGCAAGAGAAGTCCTTTTAAATGTGTCTATTTGGTCTAGAGATAAAAAAAACAAACAGAGAAAAACATGTCTAGGTAAATTAGGTACAGCAGCCCAAGTTATTCTCTCGTCAGTGACAGACTCACCATTAAGCACCCAATCTCTTTCTGGCTGACTCTTGTCTCCATGGATACACATAGCTGGCCAACTGCCAAACAGAGATGTACATTAGTATAGATAGAAAGTACATACATTAAAGCAAACAGGAAGCTTTATTGGCATTTTGTTTAAAAGGGAAAAATTTCCCTGTAAGATTTGAGAAATATTTTATTCTCTGGCCTCTATGTACCCAGCATGTGTACTGTAAACCCACTACTTACATAAACAACCATGTAAGCCAAATGACATTTGCTATATTGATACAGTTCCCATCGGCATATCAGGATTCTGATAGACTAAAAAAACTGCACTGCTTACGAACACTCTCTTGCACTAATGCTTTGATGGAGTGGAATCTTCTGGGAAACAATGACTGAATTCAGCCAAGAAAATAATGGACAAATCGTTCCCAACAACAGTATCACGAACATTTAAACCTTACTGCTTTTGATCACAATTTTTGTTTCCCACTAGAAAGAAGTGGAGGAAGGGGAGAAGCTAATCACCCATCTCTGCGCATCCTTCGAGTGAGATCATCACATCGCCTCTTTGTCTCCACAAAAATGATAGTCTTGTTTTCCTTCTCTGCCATGATTTCTTCCATCAGTTGTATCAGTCTAAAACAGACATGAGAACCAAGATGTATAGTCACACGTATCACAATACAGAATCTCTCTCTCAAGGGACATAAAGGACACACTCAACACCCATCTGTCTAAGTTAGTATCACAGAGAATTTCTGCTGGTTGTACAAAGGTATGATCAAAATATTCACAAAAGATTAGTCAAATACTTTCACTTACTTTGTAATACTGAAAGGTTAAACAGTACTACAAGTAACTTCACTACTTGGAATTCCTAGTAGGCTTAGGAGACTTAAGCATCGCAGACTTTTAAGTACAACCAAAGAAAGTGAAACGGTAGGAACATCAGCTTACTTATGGTCTTTCTCGCTTTCCATGCATACATCCACTATCTGCAGGATATTGTGGTTGGCACTTAGCTCCAAGTTTCCCACATTGATCTGAACATAGTCCTGCAGGAAGTCCTCAGCAAGCTGGCGCACTTCTTTCGGCCAGGTGGCACTCCACATCAGAGTCTGGCGGTCAGGCTAAGGAAAAGGGAAAACAGATTTGTTTACGATACTAGATTTCAAACAGGAAAACAAAGGAGGCTGTCCTTCTCTACGGGTCACACACCCTTATCTGGTCAACAATTTTACGAATTTGTGGTTCAAATCCCATGTCCAACATTCTGTCGGCTTCATCCAGCACCAGGTATGTACAGCGACGAAGGTTGGTCTTTCCAGCCTCAAGGAAGTCAATCAAGCGACCTGGTGTAGCAATGCAGATCTCCACACCTTCAGAACAGAATAAGGAAAAAGAGTAAGGCTCTTCATTTGAATGTCAACTGGTATTTTTAGTCAGAATGAATCACCTTCCAGAGCAAAATTGTTTTTAAAAAAAAGCACCACCCTCATTCGTACCCAAGATTGAGTCACTTCAGTAGAAGCCCTAGTTCTGTTTAATATTTTTTCCATTCTGAAATTACTGTTATAGTGCCATTAGAATAATAAATGCAGTACAGAAATTAAAGGGTTACTGCCAGAAAAACACCAGTGAAGAGCTGTCCAAAAACCAGAAGTGAATTAAGCTTCTACTCAAGCCTGACCCACCTTCATCCAGAATTATGCAGTCAGATGTCATTTTCAAACATGAAGTGCTCTTCTTTCTCTATGGGTCAAATTAATTTCACTTTTTTTTTAATATACAAAGCCAAAGCACAGGCTTTATTACTGAGCAATTATGCACCAATAGTGAGAGATAACCATCCCACCAACGTTTGTGGGGATAATTCCTAACTAATACCAGGCTGGGCAATTTACACATTCCTTAAAATGAGGATCAGGTTTCCATCAATTCCCAAATTTTACAGGTGAGTATTTCAGTGTCACTGAAATGTTCACTAAAGGAAGGTTTAAGAAAGAAGAGGCATGAAAAAGATTTTCTTCTTAAGCAGAATTTACAGCACTCCAGAAAGGTGTACAAAGCAAGGTGATTCTCCCAAAGACTCTTCATGAAACCTTGGACTCTTCCTATTTTTGAATTGGAATGCACTGTTTTCTTGAACAGAGATCCCACAGGCATCTATCATGCGTGCCTTTATCCCACTACTGCAGCTTGCAATAAGCACTCTGCAAACTGCAGTGGTAAGCAAAATTTTCTCATTTCTTGAACAGATCTGTATGTATGTCTGTCTTGATAATAATCATCTTTTCACATAATTCTATTACATTTTTTAATCTAGTGAAGTTGAAAGCCACCAGTAGATTCCTGCATTTGCAATTATAGGTCACTTAAGCACTACTGTGTTACAGTAGTTGCTTACAGGGTACATGGTGCCTAAGAACAATTAAAAAACAAAGCAAAACAAAAACTACAAAAAACCTGCAACCAAATAAAAAACCACACTCCCCTCCTGCTGTCCAAAAAAGTTTTTATAGATTCAGAAACAGAGTTTGATTATTTGAACATAGGCAGAAAACTAAATCTGCCTTAAAAAAAAAATCCTTCCTTAAACATGCTGGTATTGCATTTCCTGAAAAGAACCTTTCTCTTTCTGTTCTCTTTCTGTGACGTTTCCTTTTCCTCTTTCTACACCCTAATGATTTTAAGCGGAAAGTTCAAAGAGCAATCAGAAAGAAAATCTAATATGCAAGTCACTATACAACAAAAAAGAGAACTACCTCATTAACTGTCACTGCAACTGGAAAACAAGACAGACATTCATTCACTCTCACCCCCTTCCAAAGATGTTTTGGGAAGTTTCATCTTTTCAGAGATTTTACAATACCACTTCCTCCAGAAACTGCAAGTACTCATTTTAAAATTACCTCTTTCTAAATCTCTGATCTGGGGACCTTTGGGTGCTCCTCCATATATGCAGGTACTCTTCAGTCTTGAACATTTGCCATAATCATCAGCCACCTGCTGCACTTGCTGGGCCAACTCTCTAGTAGGTGCCAGAACCAGACACTACAAGAGGAAATGATTCAGGAAGAGTCAAGCTGTATACACATCCCTAACATAAAACCATAAGCAAAGTTGGACCATCTGCTCTTTATTAGCTAAAACATTTAAATATCTTTACACTATGTCAGCAATTGCACAAAATTTCAACTGAGTGGGATGTTCATATTGTGATAGTAAAAATTCCTGTTCTGATAGTAAAAACCCCTATTCTGATACATCAGTTAAATAAAGCACCCATCTCATTAACAATGTCATGCTCTACACACAAAAAGGAAGAGAATCAACAAGCACTTACAATTGGGCCATCCCCTCTCTCCAAATATGGCTGGTGGTTGATGTGAACAATTGCAGGCAACAAGTACTAAAAGAGAAGAAAAGAGTATTCTATAATATAAATAAATTGTGATTCTGCAAAGCCAGATACCTGCATTTATCCAGCACAACACAAGATTTTCAGAGCTGCTGACCAACCGTACCCGCTTTGGCGGGTGAGCACAGAATGCGACTGCTCAGCACCTCTGAAAGCAAGGCTCACTTAAATTTGGAGCGTGTTTTTCATGAAGGATAAAAATCTTTTTTAACAATACAGTTAAAATTTATATATATGCTGAAATTTTTATTTTAAATTGCATAGTTTATGAAGCAGAGAATGTCCTGTTTTTTAAACCAAAATGCAAGCACAGACCCAAGAGAACTGACTAAGCATCCAAATAGGAACACACACACAAAATACACACTTGCGAATACAACAGGCTTGTAAGCTGAGCTGAAACTCAAGTGTCCCCCATGATGCAATACAACAAGCTCTAAAAATCATCTAACTGCCCCAAAAACTAACCCACAGTTAATTTCTGCCAGGTGACCAGGAAAGCCAGCTGAAGTGAAAAAAGGAAAGAATACGCACTGCCAGTGTCTTCCCAGAGCCGGTCTGTGCAATGCCCACCATGTCACGACCGCTGAGGGCTAGGGGAAAGCCTTGGCACTGAATCGGAGTAGGTTCTGTGAAGTTCTGGTCCATCAAGGCATCCATCACATACTCTGCAGAATTTAAGAAAAAAAAAAATTCCTTAAAGGATAACTGAGGCTTTAGAGAACCTTTTAGAAAATAGAACCAGCAACTGTTCAGGTATTTTCTGAGCAATCGTCATGATCCTAAAGAATGGCAAAAATACTTACGTGGAAAGCTACACTGGTGGAAGGCAAACACTGGCTTGGGGCAGCCCTCCATTCCCCGAATTGTTATCTCCTTCTTCCTTCGCAATTCTTCGACTTCATACTATTTATGAAGAAAGAAAAAAAAAGAAAAAAAAAATCAAATGCCAAATATCTGCAAGGACTTAAAGTGTGCGTTTCTAATGACTAACTCTCTTCTCACCTCTGGATTACAGCTTTGCTAGAGAACTGAATTAAAACAGAGATCGAAAAAAGACTGCTTTCCTAAAGATTTTACTTTAAAACTGATTTATTGTACAGTTTCTCCAATATTCAGAGGTACGAGCTCTCTGGATAGCCTAGAAGGACTAATGTCAATCTCTTCTTACAACCAGCCCTTTTAAATGAAAAGTATGTTAACAGAATATTTTTAGGCATTACACTTTTTCCAGAAGCCAGAAATGACCAACAGCTTCAAAAGTGGTAAGAAACAGAGGGTAAGAAACATGTTTTATGTGACAGTGGTAAGAATGAAACAAGTAAGTCCTAATATACCATGAAGAGAAGGCAGGGCAGTCCTTCTCCTTCAATTAACACATTCCAGAGGTAGAAAAATACAGAGCTCTTGCTGGATAAGCTGCAACTCAAACGCTGCTTCCAATTGTTTCAGAGAATGAAAGAAGCTCTGAGAACATCATAATGATACCTTAGGATCCCACAATCTTTTTTAAAGAACTTCTTGCAATATTTCTGAAATGTGTAGCCACATAAGCATGATTTCAGGATTAGAAAAAGTGGTTTATTTTTGTCTAGGTTATCTTGCAAGTCCAACTGCCCTTTGCAACATGCTTCAACAATTCATGACCTTATTCTAATGCTCATCAGAAATCAATAGAGACATATCAATACCAAATATGCACTTTATCCACAGCAATAGATTCACTATTTCTGAGAATCTCTTGAGCTCGAATTAAAAGGTAAAAAAAAGGGACTTCAGGGGAAAACATGAAAATCCTTTTAGCTGGCTAAGCCAAAGACAGCTACCGCAGCTCATGCTAACCGTGGTTTAGCAGCTCAAGCTGTGGTATCTTAAAGAAGTCGTTACCCCCTTCAATTCCTTTATGCCATACGCACATTTCACATAAGCATTTGTAAGTCTATGCAATCAGATAATGACATTTTGTTTGTCTGTTGCCTCATGTTCAGAAAAAAATCTCTTAATTTCTAATTATAAAAATACATTGCAAGAGAGAACAGAAGACTAGACTCAGGCAGGAAGGGAAGATTACTGTATCTACAGAGGAAACACAAAGTACTGTACGCAGTTTTGAGCCCCTGATGTAAGAAGGACATTTTTTAACATAGCAAGTCCAATTATGGGGGAAAGCTGGAGGCTGCAGTACAGGCCATATGAGGACAGACTGGGAGCACTGGATTTGTTTAGCTTGGAAAAGACTGGGCTAACAGTGACCTTTAACTGCTACTTTCAACTACCTGATGGGTCACTATAGGAAAGATGTTCAAAATCCCATGAGAAACATTAAGCCCTGAGACAGCCACCCAGAGATGATAAAAATTCTCCTCATCCCTGGGAGTATTCAAACTCAAAAGGATAAGGCACTAAGCAACCTGCTCTAGTTTTGCTGTTAGTGTTGCTCTGAGCAGAGGATTAGACTGCAGATGTCCCCAAGGCCTCTTTCAGCCCAAATTGCTCTTACGACAAAATATTACTTTCAAACATTTCTAATGTATTTCTATCACTTTTAGTTCATTATCTTAGGTTTTTTCAGGGCTTCTCCAGTACTGTAACTCTCTGGACAAATCACTAGAGCAGACAAGTGTGATGATGATGATGCATTACAAATGACAAAATGTAAAATATCTCATATAAAAAAAAAACAAAGAAGAAAAGCATATCCTTTGCTAATGTTAGATAGTAAAGGCAACTAGAACCAGTATCCTGCAGAGCACACGTGCCAAACACACTTAATGAAGAGTCAGTTCTATTTTACATGCTGTCCCAAACTTCCTGTGACAAGTTTTTCCACTTGTGACATTTTCTATTGCAGACAACATGGAACTTACTGGAGTAAGCCTGGCCACTTCTGGATGTTCCACATAAAAATTCTTCTCAAACTTGGGCAGTTCATTTAAATCCCATTTTTTCTTACGTAAACGTTCTCCTGGATTACCAAATTTCTTTGGAGGAAGAGGACCTCCACGACTCGCTCCAAACCTGTGAATGTGAATGTTAGTTATTTTAAAAAATACTACCAGTATTTAGAACTATTTAAAAATTACTCTGCAATTTTCTTAACCATTTTCCATTCTCTTTGCCCTAAACTGACAGATGAGCACAACATTCTAGCAAGTCACCCCCTCCAATCACTATGATGATATAGAACTTCTTGAAATAACATAAACCTGCTTTAGGTTGGTTCTGAACCTAAAACCATCATATTGTAAATCACCCCTTTAAAGCTCCTGTCTCTAGGACATGGCTGTGTGTACACCTATAGCACTTGCCTTGAAACTGACAGTGCACTTACAATGTAGTTACATAAAAGGGATGAAAAAAAACCTCTCCTTGCAAGTTCCTTCTCTCTCTCTCAAGGTTAGTTTTACACTAAATAGCTATTTCACTATCTCCCCCTCTATATCTTCTCTCCTTTCTTATCAAGAAGTATGGCTCAAATGAAAAACAACAGAGTGAATAACAGAAAGCAAGCAAATCCAGCCAAGCCTGCAAGTCAATCTACAATTCTGTAATCAACAAATTTTTTTTAGAATTGCTTTTAAAACACAACCCAACAGGAGAAAAAAAACAAAAAAAAACTGGAAAAAGCCATTATCTGCTCCCAAGTGCATTGTGAGGAAGACTGAAGAGAGCAAGAAACTAATGTTCACAAAAAAGTTTCTAACTAGCAGAACAATTCAAAAGTTACTGCTCTTTCTCTCTAAGTTTTCTTTATCCAGTTCATTTTATACACTTCAAAACATTCAGAACTAACTGTAATGACTGGCTAATGCAATAGTCAAAACATGAGCTTCTGGCTGTAAGAGTAACTAAAAACTCAGTGGCATGAAATGATTATTTACTGTAAATATCATGAATTGTATTTTAAAATAATACAAAAAAAAAAAGTTACAGCACTTTCATCAGTATTGTACAAACTCAGCAGAAATTACTTTCCCAAATGCTATCAAGTCCATTTTTGTCCTAAAGTTACAGCTTTCTGCAAAATATGAATTCAAGAGACATGCCCATTTGGAACAACTTTCAGACAGCAAAATCCAAGTGTATGCACCTTACCCAGGTAGACTACTAGTAAATAAAAACCTGGTAACGAAACAAACTGAAAGCAACAAAAATCCCTAAGCAACTTTCTTACAGGAATAACTTGTGGATGAAGGAGGGGGTGGAAGAGTTACCAAAAAATAAACAAGAGCTGAAAAAACTTTCATGAATAATCTTAAGTACAAGACTATTTGCTCATACATTAAATACATTACTTTTTTAAATCACTTCCCAATGGAAACTACAAATTATAGTGACTAAGAGACCAAAGAAACAGAACTTGAATCAACATTCTAACATGAAGAAGTGGTTAAATTGTTGGAAAAGCCAGGTATGGTAGATATAATTTAACTTAAAACCTGCTGAGTTAGTTTTAAAATGTCTGCTGTGTTGCAACTGTGCATTAGCTTCTTCCCTTTCTATAAATATCCCTTATTTTCTCATCAGTGCATCTATCAGATCCCCCAGACAGCCTGCAGTCATCAAATTTTGTCATATGAAACAGACTGTGAAACACAATTTCAAAAATGCATTTAAGCATTATGTTTCCTTTCAGGACAAATGAAAAGAAAGGCACAGACTTTCAATTACAGGGACATTCACTTTTAGCGATGGTGTTTGTTACTGATCACACTAACTTGAGGTCAAAATGTCAACAACTTCAGTACCCAAGTAGTTCCTACAAAACCCATAGCCTCACTCAAGGTTCAAGTGTTGAAAAGTTCCCTAACAAAAGGAAACATATGACAGGGTTGATTGCAAGACTGGACACTGCAACAGCTGAGTACTACAAATACTTGCTCCACAGCTACCCAGAGGGAAAAAATGGTGTATTTCAGACAGAAGGCACATAGTTTCAGTTCTCCACTCTTATACACGATATGCCTGGATACTGACCTGAAAGAACGGAGCCCTACAGTAGCCCTTGAATGCTGCCTCTGTGGGGGTTTATCTGCTAAACTGGCAGTAACTGACACTTTACATTCTGACTCAAAGTAAAATGATAGTCCAACTCCAATTAAGCTGATTTAAATCGAGTATTTCCCTGGCTTGCCAACAGCTCTCTTTTCAAAGGTAAATTCAGGCTGGTTCAAAACATTCTTCCCTAATATTACTGGTGCCATCATTTCTGGGACAGAACTGAGTAAACCTGATTCATTCCAGAGCAAAACCTAACAATTTTCCATCCTAAGAAGTCACCTACAGCTCATTCCTGACAAGAAGAAACCAGAAGGCTTGTATGCGATTAGCCTACAGAAGTGGTGATAAACTTTCAAATGGTGCCGAACCAGCACACTGGGTGGCCCAACATTTTACAGAGATTATTTATGAAGTAAGATACTTCATTAGTACTTGTTAGTGGTCACAAATATTTTCATACCTTAAAAGGATGTATATAACAAAGTCAATCCCGATGCATTAAAGCATCCAGTATAATTTGAAAAAAAAAAAAGATTTTTCATGCAAATGTCCAAAAACTGCACAAAGAAGCATGTAGGCACTTCTTTTACTTATGCAAAACTCCTGATCTAAAAGAGAAGCATCCACTATAATTAAAGACTTTACAGAAAATGAAATCACACTATTTTTAAGGCACATCAAGTGTTGTGTCAACGCTTTGGCCAGAGTTCTTCTAAGTGACTGTATATAAATCTGCATACTCAAACTCACTCACTAAACTCCAAAACCAGCAGTGGTCTGATCTATCTCAGACTTGCCAAAGCGCTTACTCCAATGTCCTTGTGTTAAACTGAGCTGGAAATCTCTTAGCAGAAAAACACCAGAACCCTCCTCTCTGTGAAAAAAAAAATGAAAGTATCTTTTAATTTCAGAATGTTAAATGGGGGTGTAAGATAAAGCAATGATACAACTACCTCCCTCCATAGACAACGAGAAACTGAATTGTCAAAGTGCATTGCGATGTATCTCAAAAAATTCTTTCCCCAGTGGCAAGGAAAAACAAGAGGAAAAGGAAGTTGGGGGGAAAAAAAAATGGAGAGAAGACTCATTAGTTGACATCTAGCTGACCGTATAGCAGAACCTACATGATATGTTTTTTGCTAATCCTTGAAAACTCTTCGTGATGTGAAAATGCCACTCTCAGAAATCAGTTCTTACTTTCCCTTTAAAAAGGCCTGGCACGAACGCCTTATTACTTTCAACCCTTAAAAACCTCGAGACTCAATCTAGTTACGTAGTATAACGCCACTGTATTTACTGCTGTCCTTCTCAAAAAAAAAAAAAACAAAACACCACATCAAATCAAACCTGCAAAAGACTTTTGTAAGCCAAACCTCCTGTAAATAAGAGATTCAAGAGTATCAAGCACTAGGCCTTTACAGAACCACACAAACAGTTTCTGCAGCGCTATGTAAGCTTGGCAAGTGTGGTCCAGCACCACGTCCACCGAGATCACCCTCCCGAGTACCCAAATCCCCCGCATGGCAGCGTTTCCAATCCCATTTCCTCTCACGATTAGCCTGGGAGCGCAGCTGAGAGAGATCTTTCCCCCACTGCCATCTTTCCAGTAAGTCCAGAAGGAGCAATGACAACCAGAAGGGCAGAAAGAGGGACAACCAGCCCTGACAGGGCCACCGAGACCTTCGTGGCTTGCGGGGGGGAGGGTGCCACGGGTGTCGCGGAGCAAATAAGGGGGCTGGCAGAAAATAATTAAGGGAGCAGGGTGGATGCAGGCCTTAAAATAACAATCAAGACTCAGAATTAGTTACACACGAACGGTGGAAAAGCTAAATAATTTTTTTTTTTTTTAAACACAAAACGCTCAAAACCCACCACCTCGCCTCGGTGACAGATAAGTCTCCAACTACCCCCGCCCCCACATCTCTGGGGGAAAAATCCCCACAAAGGGGATTTCNACCCCCCCCCTTACCCGCCGCGGTCTCGGTCGCGGCCCCGGTCCCCGAAGCCTCTCATCGCCCCCGGAGGGGTGGGCGAGAGGCAGCGGAACGCCGGCCGTGGGGACGGCGAGGGGCTGGGGGTACGGGGAGAGGGTCCAGCCACAGGCGGCTGCGCCTCGGAGGCCTCGCTTTGCGCCACCTCGCCTCTTTGGTGGGACACAAAAGGAGAAGAGGTGGTCAGTGG
>VZRF01008470.1:1100089-1212722 GCA_013396875.1 Vireo altiloquus | reverse complement strand
GGGCTCTCGGTCGGCTCCAGGGCCCGGGCAGTGTGGAGACACCAGCGTCTTCTTCCTCCGCGCTCCCGGCACAAAATGGCCGCCGCCGCCCCGGCCCGCTCCGCTTACGTTACGGGCAGCCTGGTGCTGCGCAAAGTGCGGCCCTCCGAAACACCTAAGCCTATTCACGGAACCCAACTACGCACTAAGCGCGCTCGGCGAAACACCGCCCCGTGCAGCAGCAGGCGGGTTACGAAAGGTGCGTAACGTTCTTTACTTAGAGCCGGGGCCCCGCGTGAAGAAGGCGGAGGGGGGGAGTAACGCTATTCCCCAAAGTCAGTTGCGCAAGGAGCGCGCCCCGTAACCCCTTTTGCACGGTGGGGAACACCTGGGCCGAGGCGCACGTTACGTAAGTGCACGGCGTACGCAAGGTGCGTAACTCAGGCTGGCGTAGGGCGGGAAGTGCCCGGTGCGCTTAGCGTAACATTCTTGCACGGACCGTGGAGGCTGGGCCGGAGGGTTACGCTGGTTGCGCAGAGGGTTTGAAGAATACGGCCGGTCGCCTACGCGCCCACGGGCTCCGCCGAGGTGGCGGCGGGGTTGGCGACACAATGATGGGACAATGGCGGGACAATAACGGCACACTGGGCGGCCGGGAGGGAGCGGCCCCCTGGGCCTCTGTGGCGGCTGTGTCGGGCCGAGGTTATTCCATGTGAGATTAGCAGGGGGATCTTGGCGCGGCGCTGGGGCAGTAGCAGAGTGACAGCGGCCATGATGTTTGCTGTCGCCTGAGCGCCAGCAGGCCGGGAGAGAATTCCCCAAATGAGCCAGAGACTCCTCGCTGAAAGACAGAATAATCCATGAGGTGATTACGTGGCACAGGCCATAAATCCTTTTGTACTGTGTGTACGCTATCGCCAAGTCTGTATGTCCTGCCACAAGGAGCCGTCTCCCATGGCTGGTGGGGTTACAGCAGCCAAACCCAGCCCTGGCCCACACCGTGTTATCGCTAGCAGCAGTGCTTTCAGGGCTGTCACGTTATCAAAAACTGGTTATATTGGCAGAAGGCAAAGCGAGTCCCCTTTACTTTCAGACCCTTGGATAAAAATAACAGCCTAGAACAACACACAAATTACCATTTTAGTTTCACTATATATATATATATATATATATATATATGTATCAGTTGTGTGAGAAAGCATAAAGCAATCTTAGTGCTTAAAATAAAATACTGGAAGAAACCTGGGTCTTTTTAAGTGGGTGGCAGGGAGTCAAGTGACACTGCACGCTCTGACTTGGCCACTGGATACAAATGCCTAGTGTGGGAAAGCCTGGCACATGCCAAGGACTGGACGTTGCATTAAATGACAATGGCCGATCCATTCCTGACTCTCTCAGATCAGCCAGCCTGCTAGCCTTCGACTCTGTAGAATTTTCTCCACTGTGAAAAACAGTGCTTTACCTCGGGAAAAATACCAACTATCTGTTAAGAAACCACTTGAGAAAGGCAAGCCCTCTAGGTCTGTCACAAGGAAAAGCCTGGCTAAAATGTCAGGCTTCTCTTGCATGAATTTCTGGTCATTGTTGCCTTTTTACATGCATTTGTTAATATAAACAGAAAAATTCTTTAGCCAGTGAGGACAAGTTCTCTGACCAGATACCAAAATTAGACTCATTGTAATTACCAGAGGACAAAGTAAGACTTTCCCATTATATCTACGTGTGTGTGTGTGTGTGTGTGTGTGTGTATTGTTTAGTTTATTTTAAAACAAGCAGTTCCATGAGCACTGGAGATATTGGAAATGGAATTGTTATTTTGGCCCCCAATGCCTCATTTCCCTCTTTATTTCCAGCTTCTTCTTTTGCCCCCTGTGACCTACATCTCTGGCTAGTTCAGAGCTGTGCCTGTGCTGCTGGCTCCCTCAGCAAGCTGAATCTGAAGTGCCTTTTCCTTGGTTTAAGTGCTGGTGCCAGCCTCTCTCTTCCACCTAGACACTGGATTTGTTTTATTCTTTTTAGTAGTAACAATATTTAATATTATTTAATAGTAATCTTTAATATTCTTATTTATACTAGAAAAATGGCAAGTCAATTTTATCAAGTTTGTTTCTTTAGCTAATTAGACAAAAGGTTTTAAGGTGTTGAGTTGCACCTAGATTATTTTTGTCATGCAAGATCAATGAGATTATTGAGAGGAGTTTAATTCAAAGCACCCAAACATAGTCAGACTTCTGTTCTAATTCATAGTCTTTATTTTTAACTTTAATAAGAACATGTTTAAAACATTCTGTCCATAAAGTAGAAAATGCTAAATAAAAACAAACATTATCTAGGCAAGATAAAAATGCTTAAAAATGTATTTTTAAAACTACTTGTTCCTCTACAGTACATGAAAACCCATCAAGTTCTTGAGCTGTTGTTCCTCCCACTGCCTTTTCCATCTATAAATGTCAATTTTATAACTGAGTTTATTCCAATTCTGTTGCATTTCAGACTGTTAAATTCTACCACTTAGACACTCTTTTTGAAATAAATTAAGGAAGAGTATATTCAGTCATGTGAAAGGACAGGTTTGATTTTCACAAAGCATAGGAAAAGGATTCTAAGAATGATTCACAATCTTATTGCTTATATCTTTGTGTGCTAAAAGTTCAATTGAAAAATGAAGATCCTAAATGAAACAAATTCTAGTTCAGGAAAACTGAACTGTACAAAGTTCATCCCAGTGTTCTCCCAAAATATCTTAAATAGTTCCCAAAAGCTACAAATGCAGCCAGGTAGTAGTCGACCTTGCACAGATCTTCATCCCAACTACCCAGGTGTTTTTTAACTGTACATTTACATCATTTTTTTACCTATTCTTTGGCATCCCCAATCCCTCCGGCGGTTATTGCAAATGTGGCTTCATTTTCAGGCATCTCAGGGCTGGGAGAAAAAGAAACAAGAAACTTGTGGGTTTCCCCATGTAAAATGCAGTTGTGAAATAATCTCTAAAATGTTGTGGGTGTGAGCAACCTGGAATACATCAGTGCCTTTATACCTAGGTGCAAACTGTAGAAGGAGATCAATATTTTCAGGATCAGAAAATGTGAAATTACTGTGTCAGGAAAACTTAGGAATTTAACATGTCCAGAATTTTCCTGCCAAGGGACCACCACTGCTACCAAAGTATTTGATGGTCTTCATTAAGAGCTGAGCATCTAGTAGGATTCATGATGAAAGATGCATGCAATATGCAAGACAACTTTAATGAGTTGTTTAATCTGTTAATTAGTTTGTCCTTTCAGATTTTCTCCCAAAATACCATCCAGAAAGCTTCAATACCTTGAACTTTGTCACCTTAGGGTTGCTTGTAACACAGCTTCCCTCCTGTGAGGGAAAAGTGGTTTACCTGTCGTAGATCTTTGCAATACGCAGCTCCCCTCTCCCTTTCCTCAAACTGATCCTGGTAGTCGAAGCATGAGCAAGGATGTGGCCCCCAATGGGCTTTTTTGGGTCTGCCTGAAAGCTGAGTTAGCAAGAAAATTGGGGTGATTCACTGTGCAAATTCCAGTGGTTAATACTGTGATTAACTGCCAGACTGAGCCCTATTCAACTCAGTAATGAGTAATCAATAGAGAAGTACATTAGAAACCCGACTTTAATACACTTGCCTCAAGATAAGATGTTCAATGCTGGCATCATTTTCCTGTCATTAAATTCAACAGGCTCAAGAAATACACACCTTAAATATCACATATAAACTGCTCCAAAGGAAAATGTGGTGCCTTTTCAATACTTTTTATAGCTTGTTCTCTTTGTTTAAGTCACAGTGAAATCACACCACCATGCCAGGCAGCAGATAAACATAAAAAAGTTCATTCCAAAAACTGAGAGGAACTTAGAGGTGTCATTTACTTATGATTCCTAATACCACAGAGAACAATGACCAATCTGAGTTCTCATTTCAGTGCCTCTTTCTCCATACAATCTCAGTTCTCATCTCTGTTAAATAATTAATACAAAATACAGGAATTTTTTTTTAAAGAAAGAGAGAAAGTATCTTACGTCATAGTTGCTCCTGGGTCAGCAGTCATCTGGTTGGTCACAAACACGGCCACGTTATATTCTGCAAGAGCAAACAATGCAAAGAAGGTAGACTACATCCAATTAGAATTCCAAAATATTCTCTCATCCATGGTAAAAGCACGGCTTCTGCTGAAGCACTTCAAATTTCAAATGAATGAGAAGAAAATATTTATGACTGATGGCTGCAGTTAATCAGGAGACAGCCTAGATTTGCTCTTGCGTGGCGTCAGCTGTAATATGCCAAAAATGAGCACTTTTCAGAATTCCAGTGAACAAGCCTTTCTCAGTTCCCATCTTCTGTGTTGGCTCCCTGCCCTCAGCTCCCTCTCCTTCCCTTTTTCTGTTTGCCTTTTTTTAAAAATTCATGAAAAAAGCATCTATTCATTCCTCGTCAACATTTCTGAGACATTCCAAAGAGAAGGAACTCTATTCATCCTGTCATCATCCCTATATGCATTGCAAAATACTGAGAAAGTGACAAGAGGCATGGCTTTTTCATTTCTCCATGCCTCCATCCTCTTTTTTATTCTTTTGTCTTTCTTTTGTATTTAGCCTGTCAAAATTTGGGGAAGACAATTACTCTTACTGAATATTTGTCCAGTTCTACAACCTATTATCTCACTTAGGGCTTGACAGTATTTCTAGAAAAACTCTAAATGTTGAAAAGTCCAGAAGTTTTCTCAATCCGTCATCTTGAAATAATATATTATCGGTTTGATCTTTCTGGTAACTGACAGAAGTGTAAAGTGAAGAAAAGATCCCTGGGCCAGTGCCTGATTGAAAATGCACTTGGACTACTAGGTGTTTGTGCTACCAACAGCTACTGGTAGTGACTCCAGTCCACGTTTTCCAAATCTTGCAATTCTTCCCTTACCTTCTGATATTTTTTGGAGCCTTGACAACATCTGAGCTAGTTTCTGTTGTCGTTCGGCCAACTCTCCACGACCACTGAAATCCACACGGAAAAGTGCCATTATGGAGTCAATGATCTGCATTGTAATCATGCTAGATAAGTAAATATACTGAAAGAAAATAGGAACACTTATTCTGAAAACAGTAAGCATACAGAAAAGTCTTGTACCAATAACTTGAAGATACCAGCTTCCTCATGAAACTTGGCTGCTACATAGTCAAGCAATTCCATCTGATGTTCACCTAGTGGGAAGCACATTTGCCAAGAGACATTAGGACCAGAAAGAACTGTGAAGGAATGAAAACCTGAACTTTAATAAATGTCTGCACTGGTTACATTTTCACTGGTTTTAAATCCAGTGCCCAGTAACCATCTACTTTGCAGGTTCCAATTTCCTCTCACCCATCTCACAAAACCTTTTTGTGAAAATCTTCACTCTGCATGAACACAACTTTTTGTTGTGTTAAGAACTGAAAAGCAATATAAACATTTTAATTTAATGTTGAATTAAATGACACACAGAAGATGTTTAAATCATATTATGTTTATATTGCATTCTCAAAGAAGATGTCCCATTTCAAACTTTCTTGAAGTGTTAAAGCGGTGTCTTGTGACAGAGTGTGTTGGAGCTGTTAATAAACTGAAAACTATTAAAATGGGTACCTGGGAAAAAAAACCCTAGCTATCATGCCAGTTGCAATAATGGTCTTACTGGTGTATGCACGTGCATACAGCACGTTGTCAAGTACTGCCTCGTGGTCAACATTGAAGCGATCCGCAATGTCACGCAGGCGGTCTGGTCGGCTGGCATTAGTCAGAGTTAAGGATTTCTCCTTGTGCAAACTGTGCTCTGAAAATAACAAAACTCCATTCCAAAATAGGACTATGGGGAAAAAAAAAAAAGAATGTTTATTTTAATCCTAGAGAAGACTGACTTTTTGTCTTCAGGCTGTCCCACGTACCCTAAAGATAGTTTAGGGCTCACGATGGTAATTGTTTTGTGTTTAGGGTTTGAGTCGGGGGGGTTGACATATGGATATCTGTGCTCTAGGAATTTAGCTGTGAGCAAAACCTGTTTATACACAGTCTACTGCAAATGTGACGTGTTAAAAATAGTGTTTAGTACTTGGATAAATTTATCTTGAAAAGAAAAGCTGCTATAACCTGTAGGAGGCCTACTAGATCTCAAAAAAACAAAAACTCCAAAACCAAACAAACAAAAAAAAACACCCCAGTTAAAATAAAATCCAATTCCCAACCCTAATTTTTCCATGTTGGATTACATCAAATGACAGAGGAAAAACTCACTTCCTTGTGGACCACTACACACTGTGCTCTCCAGGATTTCTGTGCCAGTCATAATGTTTTACACGTATGAAGCCATCAGGAGCCTCCTATTTACTTATACAAAATAAACTGTCTTTCCAGTTCATCACACCTGTAGCTTTTAACAGTCAAAAAGATACAAAGTGTTTTCGGTATCAATGAAGATAATCTTTCCACCTGTATAGCCATTTGGTCCTGGGAGCTGAGCTGTCACTATAGAGAATCATAGAGGATCAAAATGAAAAAGCAGGAAATTTTTTTTTTCTATTATTATTTTTTAAATAAAATACACCTGTTTATCCATATTACAAAGAACTGTCAGTTTTCTTGTCTTACTGCCATCTTGAGAATAAACTCAAGCCACTTTTCCTGATAGCAGATCAGATGAGATTTAATTAATGGTGTCAAAACTGTTTTACTCAGTACCATCACTAAATCTGTATATTTTAGGGATATTATTACTAAGTTCTTACACACAAAGCATCCTCTTAATCCTCTACCCAAATTAATTCAATTGGCTTAGTAAGCTCTTTTTCCAGCTGTAACTCATGATCAGAAATTCTTTGGATATGAATTTTTCCTGATATGCAAATAGTTGCTGATTGTGGATTTAGTCTCTTTGGAGTGAATAAGCTAAAATACTCAATCCAGTTGTAATCATTCATGCAAAAGGGTATGACTCTGCTGACCATTACACTGTACTAACCAGAAGAGGCCTTATTTTTCCAGAACTTTTGCCGTATTTTACTTTACCATATAGGGTTCATTTAAGAGAATTTGCCTACCCAGTGTCTGCAGCAGCAGACTAATTAATAGTTATATAAGTTATTGTTTACTACTATTTACACATTGAGAGCTATCTCTCGGAAATCAGAGTCCTGCTGTATTTGGCACTACCCAAATATGGTGACTGCCAAAGTCTGTTTATCCAGTTGCTGACAGTGAGTTGTATCTTTTCAGTGCCCTTTCAGAATGTCATATTCAGCAAAACCTCTTGAAACCAGGACAGTCAAAGAGTTGCTGAGAAAAAAATTTTGCGTCTGCCCTTTTCTGAGCAATGCCCCCATCTACATGTGACCCATATTTGTGCTCTGCTTTTCCAGATGGTGTTTCACTGGTTTATCTATGACAGCCTATTATCTTCACTCTCTTTATGGCAAAACTTCCATAGATGTGAGCAATATTAAAAAGTAACCATTTATATGAGTTCTCTACTCAAACACAGTTAATGGAGGTAAGAGTCACCAAGGTCTGTTTCACTGTATTTTTAGAAGTAAGAGATTCTGACTTGTCTCTATGTGTTTAATTCTGAAATAGCTGTAAACAATGGATTCACTGAGAAGAAACATCACTCTCTTTTAAGGTATTATACCTACCACAAAGAGTGTGAGATAGCTGGGTTTTGCCTGTCCGGAACTCTGTTAAATAAAGAAAAGGAGAAAAAAGAGTCAGAGTTTCTTTATCCAAGTTTGACAGATTCAGGAATTACTGCAGTTAGAAACACTCTTACTTAAAAAATTCACTTCTATCTCTACCTTTTAAAATCATTTAACCTCAATTTTTAAATCATATTCAATGCAGGAGAAATGTGTTACATGAAATGCAAAATCTGAAATGCTTTCATTTGATCATGGTTGACTGCTAAATTGATTTATTCTCTTGTGTACAGAAGTTAAAACCACATGGCACATTCCACATATCACTATGGGAAAGTGATAACGAGTGGGGTGGGGAAGAAATGGTTGATTCCATTACCCTAGCAGTTTCATTTCCAGTAAAATTATCAAGGAAAAGCTTACAAGTTTATTAATCTCATTCTATCAAATCACATTAGTCTCCAGTTTATCTTTTCTAAAGGGAAGAGTACTGTGTTTTATGAACTCTTACTGCTGAAGTGTCAAGGACCAACTAATCAGGTGTACTGCCATAGTAGCTTAATTGTAACTTCAGAATCTTATATAAAAGGCAATGTATCCTAAGCGTGCATGACTAAAATACCTTTTGTGGCAATTTTGTTACTGGAAAGGAACACACTGCATCAGGGAGAACTTTGGCATGTTACTAATAGTCTTAATAATGCTATGTTGTACTGAATCAGCATGCCCAGTAATGATTACTCAGCTCAAGCTTAGTCTGCAAGCAAATGAAGAGGAAAAATGGGAAAATGTTAAGAGAAGTGAATTATTTCTTTTTGCACTCATGGTGCAAAACGTCTTTGTAACTACAATGTGGTAAATTTGATAGAAGTGATCCAAGTTGAATTGAAATCAAAATTAAGTTGCAATTCTTTGTTTGGTAACACTCATTTAATGGGGTTCTCTCACCTCCAAAGGCCTCAGTAATTGCCATGCTTTCAATTCCACCACCCAGAAGTTTACTGCAGAAAGGGAGAGGATTATGATGTAATTAGACCCAAAGAATCACATGAGGAAAGTAAAAAAGAAACATTTTTACTACTTTAAGGAAAGTCATTTTTGCCCTAAAGCCCCTCACTTGATGCATTAAGTGAAGGCCTCTAAATAATCATTGATTCATAAAGAAGTAACTCTGTCTTTACCTCCCTTTTTGTGTGCAAAGATCTACAGAAATTATTACTAAAAAGAAAGGAGAGAAAACAACATTTAGAAAGATAACATTCCATAAAAAAATCTCAAGGGAGGACTTGAAGACTTGTAATTTTGACCTGAAACCGGCAGATTATTTTGATAGGTGAAAAAATTATATATTCGATATTTCTGGATGCCAGCTATTTATTTTCAGTGACTGTACAAAGTCCAGTTTACCCTCAGGAAAGGAGTTGGTTTTGGTGCTTATTGATGCAGGCTTCTTTAAGCCAGCACTAACTCCAAAAGCGAGGGAATCTATGTGTCCTAGCTGAGTATTTATTCACTTATATTTCTGTGTCTCATTAAATACAATGAAAATGATTATTTGGAACATTTGGATGAAGGAAGGATATAAGAGATAAGGTTACTCAAATTCCTGGCTGCCAGTGGAAATATGAAATACCATCTTCCGTTTTTCACTGTACTCAAAGGCAGTGAGGAAGCCTGGTTCCTAGGAAAGACCAAAGAGAATGTGAGAGGTTTAGTTTAGCTTTAACCTGAAGTTAAAAGTGCAATATCCCACATAAATATCTTCTTTTCCCCTTAGCCTCATTCACGTGGGTTGAGTATAAAAAGCACCACAGCATTTATGTGGTTGTTGTGGAATATAAAATATTATGCCTTAGAGTAACAGGCAGAATAATTTTCAAAATTATTTTGATGATGCAGTGGGAAATCTGCTAAGAGAAATGTTGCACAGCATTTTGGAGAGGCCAGCATAAGTTCAAACTCTCAGGAAAGTGACTGGCTTACAACAAGCTTGTTTGCAGCTTCTTTAATCTTGTCCACTTTGGCCTCTGAGAGCCCCTTCACGTTGCACAGCGCCCTTCTTGTGGTCATCTGGATTCCTTTGATTGTGCAAATCCCAACTGCCTTCAGCTTTTTAATATCTGCTACGTTCTGCAAAGAAATTTCCCTTCTGTTGAGAACTCAGGACAGTTAACAGCTGGAAGATGAAGTAAACCTTTGAAGCATATTTTAAGTTTACATTCATATGCATGTTTTCAGTAAAGAAACAGATTTACAGTAAACTCTTCATGGTGTAGTTTGTGACACCAACAAAACAAAATATTGAGTAATATTGGTGTGAAGGTTCATGGTGCAGAGAGCAGCTCCTGGTGGTTTCATTGAGAGAAAAGTGTCTGGGTATTTATTTCTCCCCGTTCAGTGTCAGTTTTTCTAGATCAAAACTGGTAGTAAAGAAACAGTACAGAATTATATCAGATAGTGTGGAGCCCAACCTAGGACACCCTATAAGACTCAGTCTGTCCTTGGTCCCTCAGCACAGTTAATCTGTAAACCAGATAATCTGGTGGTGGATAGCTGGGAGCTGATTCACGAGGATCATTGGAAGCTGAGTCAATTGCTGTGCTGTTTCTGCTGTGCTGTCCAGTTTAAAACACATGTATCCTGCAGAACTGACTGACACTTTGGGCTGGAGTGAGCTACTGGTTTTTCATAAATTGGGAATGGCGCGACTTCAGACAGCACCCTACTGACATATTTTGCCTTCCCTCACCTCATTTTATGATTCTGACATCACTGGAAATGTTAAAGCAAGAACAGATTACTCACAAGAAAACATACTATATGAAAGGTGTGGGATAATAATTTACCATTTCAAGCCAAGATTTTTCTTTCAAAAAAAAATGAACTGGACAGATCATCCACTTATCTAGAGTGTGTGGGTGCATAGAGCATAAGAAGGGAGGGGGGCTGTGTGAGAAATTAGTCATGTTTATTTGGAATCTTATTTCTCATCCTGTGATATGTGTGTGACACTCAGCAGAGGCTGAGGGGTAACAGCACCTTAAATCCTACCAAACACTTTTGATGACCGAACCACAGGCTCAGTTGTTCTAATCTGATTCTTTTTGATCACACTGGCAGATAGAGTAAATATTTTTCTCTCTACTCCTTGGAAAAAAATTCCAAGCCCACAAAAATTATTTCTTCAGATAAATGAATTTAACAGATATGGGTCATCATATGTTTGCATGACGCTTTTAACTAGCACAGCTGAGAACAAAAACTTCCCCTGAGATGTGGGAATAACCACTTGGAAGAAAGAAAAAAATAATGGGAAGGAGCAGAAAACCCTTATTAACCCCGGAAGAACAGCCTAAATCATTATTCTAAGTTTTCAAACTCTTTCATACATTTGTATCATTCTGTGAATGCCATGCCTCCTTTCATACTGACAGGGTAGTACAGCTCCCTTCCAGCTCAGGTCACTCACCCTCTTTGATCAAGTTGTTAAATTTTTAAAGCAATAATTGGTTTATTTTTTCCTATGTTGCCCCATAGTTTGAGCTCCCAACCATGTGATCCTTCTTCAGAACTAACTTTAAAACTGCCAGTGAACTGCCAATAAAAAAAAATTGTCAACAATTGAACTGCTGACATGCTCAGCCCAGTAACTACAGCGCTGACTCATCATGAGTCATTGTGCCATGTCCTCCCCATCTGTATCTGTCTGTAGTCATTTGTATTAGAGTTAAATCTCACATTACTTTGGGCAAACCCAACTTTTTTATTCTGCTTCTTTAACTTTGTATATAAAAGGATTCCAGTCCATGAGCCAGCTTCCAAAGAAACATGTAATAATAGTAATTCAAATAAATAGGTGATGTTTATGTAATGATGGTGACTATGATAGGAATTCGCATTTGATGAAGAAAACTAACTACTTATTTCTCTACCTACTAATATTTTCCTCACTCCTACTCTACCCCCTGCACCAGCATGCTGAAAATAGTATAGCAACAATTGTCACAGTGTAATTTCACAGGCACCAAAAATGCAGGAGTAATTACAAAGATTGGCAGGAACAGGAAATAATCTATCACACAGTTTTCAAATAAATTAGCAAGCAGTTGGTTTTTCAAGAGTGCTAGGTGCTAAATACTTTGAGTATCTTGACACTTTATTTAGGAATCTGATGTGAATGAGATTTTCTAAAAATCCGTCTTATCACCAAAGGCAAAATTTGCCTCTGCTGACTGAGTTAGAACTGATTGCAAGAAGAATTTCAGTTATTTGCATCAATGTGTATACAATTTTGGAAACAATCCTACAGTAGCTTTTCAAGGACAATTCTGTGTGGTCATGTGATTGCTAATACTTACAATTCCATGCTTCTGCAGCAGGTCAATATCCTGAAAAAAGGATTCCTAAACAAAATAGCAGAAAAAAAAATATTGCTTTTTCTTGTTATTACATCTATCTCCCTAAGTGACTGTTTCAGATTTGTAAACATTTATTGATTTTTCACAAATAATATGTAACTTGTTGGACAACTGAAATAAGCAAAGCCACAGCAAGCCAAAAAGGCCTACACATTTCCTATCATCTTCTCCATAAAGTGTATCTTCACAGGCAATTAATCCTGTGCTGTGCTAATAAAACTTGTGTTATCCTCATCATAATCTGCAGCTTTTCTGACATAGTTTCTCACTCTTTTCATGCTGATGATCATTCCTCGGAAGCAGAAAATTAATTGATAGTTCCCCTGCATTTAATATAGAAGTGTAAAATATGATGAAATAATAATAATCCCATTAAAAACTGTGCATAGCTTTTGAAAGGTTAATTAAGATTACTTGAAGAGCCAGGCTGTACAGGGACTAGGGGGAATGAGATTTTCTTGGTAGTAGACTAGAACAAAATTTTAAATGCATTGAACTCCCTGATGGTTTTTGGGGACCTCCTGTCCCTCCATGGACTTCATAACACTATCAAAATACCTTCAAACATTTGCTGCACATAGTTTTCAACCAATCATAAATTTACCTCATCATCCTGGTATCCTGGTTCTTCTTGGACTACTTGATCCTCCATGGCCTTCATGGTGAAAGAGCGTGCAATGAAGTATTGATCGCTACTGGGAAATGCAAACAAAGACAGTCTTGGGGAGGCAATAAATGAGTAAATGTCTGTAAAAGGACTTTTAAGAAGTCCTCGAACTACAGAAACCCATCAGTATGACATCATATATGGATTTAAACTTGGATTCTGCTTCCAACTCTTCATTATCTGACCATTACCAGCCCAAAAGGAGAAAATCTGTGGCTTTACACTCACATGAACCAGTTTGGCTAGAAAGGGCTTCACAGGTATTAGGAAAAGAGATCTCATTACCTTGTGAGAATCTTGGGTCAGAGATGAGTTTTGGAGGTGGGAACATTTTAAATGAATTATCACTAATGGAATTTATTCTGGTAAGAATGCAAAAAGCAGTCTGTGTTTCTATAACAAAAGACAGCATAGTAGCAGACAGAATGTGTAATGGAAAGGCAATGCAACAGCTCCATTTCCCCATCTTTATGTGACAGAAAACCCACAAAACAGTGCTGAGAAGGCTACAGCTCCTTAGTGATGTGTCTTGAGAGCAGATTATTAAAGCTGTGTTTGTTTTGAAGTTCTTGCTGAGGTTCAAAATTGCCATTATCTGCTGAAGATGTACAGGTAATGCCTGTACAGAGTAGGCTTGTATGGAGAGAACAAAAGAAGGGTAATAAAAATCTGAGACTTTTATTATGCAAACCCATAGACAAAGCTCATTTCGTTTTCTCATGGTTAACTTCATATGTCTTTAGTGCACCACAGCTTTGCTGCCTTGTCTATGTTACTTGGTAAAAGCAAAGCCTAGAACTGGAAAAGGCCCTTAGTGATACATGGTTAAATAAGCAAAGTGTGACCTCCTTAAATTTTATGAATGCAAGAACAGTGAATGCAAGAATAGTGAATGCAAGAACAGTGAATACCAGGTAGTTCCTTAGAAATACAATCTTATACCCAAACTACTGCATCATTTTTGTGGTTTTGTAAATGGGCTAAGTTGCTTCTGTTTAAATTGTGTGCTTACCTTTGGTGATCTAGCTATGGAGGATCAAAAGTTTTGCAGACCACCACATCAAAATGTGTGCATATATTTACTTGCTCATCCTTTTAAACAAAATCCACAAACTATAAGATGGGCTATGTCTAACAGAGGTTGGGATAGTTTAGGCCAAATATCTGCAAAAAACCTTTTTTTCAGCTTCTAAATGGATACTAATTTGCTTGCAAGAATCTTATATATGTAGAGGCTGGGAAAGCAAGGAACAAAATAGCAGAATTTCAGAATTATCTTATTCTGTTACTATTTAATGGAAATATTATTATAAAATCTGTTTTTTCTGATAGTGTCGGGATATATTTAATTTCTATTTCAGAACCCTGGCAATTATGGAATGACAAATCACGCCTTCACATAATTACAGCAAAACATTAGTTAAAAAATACTTTGGGAGATTTGAAAAATCCCTTAGCTTCGAATACTGAAAGAAGAAAAACAAGTAATGCAAGAGGCATTAAAACTATATTACAATCTCCTTCTTCATTAAAAACGTCCTCACAAAATGCACATAATCCTGCACTTCAATCACCACTGAGCAGGTCATGGGATTGTTCTCCTACTCCCCATCCTCAGACAACTGGCATCTCACAGATGAAAAACAAGGCAGACCCAGACCTGTGCCTTCCTGCAGGCTACAAGGGAAAATGGAGAAATTATACCTCACCCTACTAAAAGCTTTAGATACGAAAAAAATCCTCCTGCTCAGTGGAGCGTTCTCCTGCTGTTGGTGTGTTGGCACAACTGAAGGATTCCAGTCACCACTGCCTGCAGTGAAGCAGATAAAAGGGTGAAAGTCTGAGACAACAGAGCAAACCCATGAAAAACCACCAACAGTCTTGTGCCACCTCAAGTACGCAAGGGTAGGTGAGCAAGACCTGGATGCCGCGCTCCTTCCAGCCTGCGGGTGTGTCAGGGACCCGGGCTCTGCAATTGCCCTTGGGCTGGGGCTGGCAGAAAATGGCAGCAGAGCTCGGCTCCGTGGGCCGGGGCCAGGGGGCTGTCTGAGCTGCGCCAAGGGGCTCCAAGGCGAGATCTCGCATCTATTGACTCGGAGGAAAATAACTGATTAATCGCCATCAACACACGGATTTAGCTGGCTTTTCTTTGCCAGCTGCCTCCTCATGAGATGTACATTCCTATTCCCAAAGGACGAGGAACCTCTGAATCTCCCTCCCCCGCCGCGGAGCACCGTAATTCCCCGTCAAAATTAGAATTGTCATTAAATCCCCAGCTCATGCCCGGGCAGCTCCGGGGGAGGCGGGTGAGGGCAGTACCCGGGGCGAATACTCGGAGCTCGCCACGGCCTCCCGCCTTCCTCCTCCTCCTGAGGGCACGGCCGCGCCGCCTTCCCGCCGGCGCCGAGGGGCGGGGCCTGGGGGGCGCCATGAGGGCGCGCGCGGGCTCCCGGCGGGGACGGGCCCTGCGCCTTCCCTCACGCCCGCCCCGCCCGAAGGACACTTCCATCACCGCCTTCAACCACTCCATCGCGCCTGATTTATCAACCGCTGTATTCGCCAGCTCCCAGGAGTATCGCAGTGCCCTTACTCTGCAGCTGGAAAAAGCAGCCTTCGTTAAAACCACGTTGGTTTGGAAGGCATTTAGTTCAACGCACCTTTGTCTTTTGTGTTTTCCAGGGTGCCACTCACGCATCTTCCTCAACAAGGCACACACGGCGTTTTTGGATTGGATGGCCAAAACCTGTCAGAGAGCTGGAAGAGAAGTGACTTGCCTGGAGTCACAGGACAAGAAAATGAGGCTGAGTCATACACATGACTTAATCTGCCATTTTAAAAGGATGGAAAAGGTGCTTTTTAGGATATGAACACTTCTATGAGACATCTGCAGTCTTCTTGGAGACAGTATTTGGAAAGCAGTCGCCCGTTTTAGCTTGCCTCGGGTAGCACAGTTGATACGGGACTGCATGTCAAGGAGACATCACATCTCCTATGAGCAGGAGGAGTTCCTGGCTGCCCCTCGTGTAGGCTTGAAATGGCAGAAGGGATTGGAGCAGCATCTCAGCCTCTTTCTTCCCCACCCTGTGCCTGTGGGAGGCTAAGGGCACCTTTTCCAAGCCATTTCTTAGCCAAGTCAGGAAACCAAGCAACAAAACCCACGGGCCTGATCCATCATCAGCACACCACAGGAGTGCTCGCAGGGTCCCCATTCAAAACATCAAGCGATTTATATAAGTTCCAAAAGTCTAATCCTGGGAGCCCAAGGCTTTGTCTATACAGAGAAAGCGGCTGGCACTGCTTTTGAAAACCGCATTATTCCGCAAGAGCTATTCCAGAAGAGCACTTAGGCAGACAGCCCTTTAAAGGCGAATTCCTTCACAAAGTATGCTTTTATTCCAGAACAGAATGCACATGCAGAGGATGACCCTCCTGGTGCTGCTGAGCAGCTCTGCAGCAGATAATACCTCTCTCTGTAAACAACCTTCCCTTCATTATCCTTTTAGTTTGTAAAATGGTTCTCAGAAAGGTCAATGAATGCACAGAATCTGAAGACCATTTCCCACTCCAAAGTGCTACTTTGGGCAATAAATTACATTCTACAAATTCAAAACGTTGTGTGATGATTAATTGCTCATTCACCTTCTAGCTGGTGTTGCACAATAACCCCACAGAGCCCATCCTCTTACACATTGGCCCAAGTGAGTAGAGTATCTCTCAGTCTTCTTCCATTTTACAGGTT
The DNA here is from genome assembly GCA_013396875.1 of Vireo altiloquus. NCBI lineage: Eukaryota > Metazoa > Chordata > Aves > Passeriformes > Vireonidae > Vireo > Vireo altiloquus. Next base: position 1,196,236 of record VZRF01008470.1, on the reverse strand, counting down.
CTGCTGCTGACCAGTGCATCCTCAACTCCGAGGGAGGTACTGGAATGAGAGAGACCACTGTGATACGCATTTCCTCTCACTTGAGATCTTGTACTAGTTTGGACAAGAACCAAGTCAAACCATTACCATAAAATATTAAGTATATCAGGAAAATTAATCTACAAACACCAGAAGTTTATGTCCAAAAAGGAGATAGAGGAGTCCTGTTACTTTATTCAAATAAAGGGAGGGGCCATGGGGCATTCCCCTGGAGTCTCTCAAATTGTTAGAGGATGCAGCCTCCTTTTTATCCTAATTTCCCGGCCGCATTTCCCTCTCTCTTTCCCCATTGGCTGAGGTACTTGAGAGGTACAGACTCTCTGAACCGCCTAATATAGACCCCCTTCTAACATATACCCCTCTTTTTCTTTTCCTGTGGAATTTATGGTTCTTCCCATTGCTTCTTTCATCTCTTGGTACCTATCTTTACCTATCAGCAGACTCACAGTTTGTAAAGACAGATCCCTCTCACACCTTTCATAAATCAGTGGAATTCCTCCCATCATTTCTTTCACCTCTCAGTATCTAGCTTTTACCTATCAGCAGACCCACAGTTTGTTTGTAAAGACACCTCCTCATTCCTTTCAAGTATCCAGCTGATTTTTTTCATCCTCACAAACTTCATCCATGGTTGCAATAGGGAAATCATGAGGGATTTTGTTTTTGTTGGTGTTTTGTTTTCCGTCTCTTTGCTCAGAGCTAAGATGAACTGCAAAAGCTCTGTGCATACGATGGGTCTCAGGGGAGGACTGGCAAAATATCAAATCAGCCAAGCTTTGTAATTCAGACTGGAGTAACAGGAGAGCTCCATTGTTAAAATGGAGTTACTGGAAGGAATAGAGATGGTACTGGGAGACGGAGTTATGTCTCCATTGCAGTCTTGAGATCATTAGGCAAAGCCTTGACAAAAGTATTCAATACTACAGTATTGGGAGTGATCCTGCATTAAAAAGACACAGATTTTGCTACCTCTAATTTATTTTGAGTTAATCACTAAGGATGTATTATAGGATTAGAGATCTCCCTTCTGTCTATCAATGTGTCCTGTCCAGACCACGGTTCAGTATTGCATCTATGGAGGAAGTGATTAATTAAGAGCGCTGTGCCCATTGATATAAAAGAGATGCCAGGTCAAGTAAGGAACACAACAGACTGTATGTGACTGGAAAAGAAGATAACAGTCATATCAAAACACCAACTAGAGAATTCAGGAATGGGTATTTTTATAAATGAAAAATAAATAATTTTTATGTCAGCTATACAAACACAGTAAGTGATAGCAGTCCAAGCACCACAAGATTCACTATTTTAATAGGTAATTGTGAAATAACCAATTCTTTATACATACAATTAAGAATGACATGATAAAATTAAATTAAAAAAGCAAACAAGGCCACTTCCAAGCTTTGCAAAACCTAAACTGAATTAGAGGATTTATGGAGACACACATCACATCTGATCTATCAGAAAGACAAAGGAGATTAGAAAAACTGTCCATTTGGAGAGTGCACAAGGAATTTTTTGTTTAAAATAAAAAAACAAACCAGTAATAGAGAACAAGAGGAATGAAAGGGACATCAAAAGATTATCTAGCTCAGAGTAGAATCAGATGTTCATTTGCCTGGGGAGGCTGTGGATTTTCTTTTATCTTTTGAGAAAGAACCAGACAATTTCAGTGCTTTCCTATCCTTGCCATTACCCTTGTTGTCTATCCTTCACTATGCCATGCAATTTTATCTGTAAAGAATATGCAATATTTGAGCTAACTTCTACTTTTTGAAGTTCAGATAACTGAGACTCTAATTCTTGCCTGCTTTTTTCTACCCCAAAAAAGAAAAAAATGCCAGCATAAGCAGTTCTAAAAAAATGTCCAAACATGATGGATTATGTGATAGTGTATACAGCTTGCTCTTACCTGCTTATGACCTTTGGGGCTGAAACATGCAGCCCTCGAATAGAGTATTGCCACTCAGTAATGTGCCAAAAGCTTCGTACTGAATGTGCAAAGCCTCAGGACTGAGACTTGCCAGGTTTGCTTTGTTTAATCTTCTCTAGACCCTTCTGTACCTTTTCCTTGGTTAGCTGGGACAGCAGTTTCCATAATTAACCAGGTCTACAGCTAATTTGTTTTCCTTGTGTTTATCTGTGTGTGGTAGAGCCACCATTTTATAGAAATAAAAGTAACAAACACTAATTCTGTGTAGAAAAAGAGATTTATGACCAGCGCAACGATGCAGTGCAGAGAAATGCAGGCCTGGTGCAATAGCAGAGGTCTCGAAAAGTAGGGGCACAAGATTTTCTGAGGAATATAGGGATATAAATGTAACAGGTGAGACACAGGCTTGGCACTGCTGGCTTGATGGCTGTGAACAACTCACCAGTGATCAGTCAAAGAAATGCTGACCTGGACCTGGATTTAGGGATAACAAAGAGAACAAAAAACAACCCCCCCCCCCCCCAAACAAAAACAAAAAACAAACGAGCAAAAAAATAACAAAAAAAAAACCCCACCAAACAAAAAAACAGATTAAAAAACTCAAACCAAATAACCAAACAAAAAAGCAACAATCATAATAGGCACTACATGCAATAAAATCAGATGTAGCTTGGTGCTGCTGGGGTGTAAGTGCAGCAATGTTGGGGCCCTTCCAGGATCACCTTGGCATGCCTTTTCCAGCCCCGGTGTTCCTGGAGCTGTAGGTTCTTTGACTCTCTCAACCCTAAACCTAACTCTAACCACTACCCCTAACCACTACCCTAACCCTACCCTTAACCACTACCCCTAACCATTACCCTAACCGCTATCCTAACCCTCTGAGCACATTTCTAGCCTATGTTAACAGATATTTTTTAAAAATGTATATTTTTAAAGCAGCTTTTTTATTTTTAACATTTCTATCTGATTGAGTGACTGGGGCTGTGACCTTTTACGGTTTATCAGTCTCTACACAAAAAAAATTGACTCTCTATTTTAATCGCTATTGAAAAAAATGAAATGCAGTTGGTAAAATATATTACTCTGAATCATGAAATGTGTACTTTGGGAAGCGCAGGTCTTTTTTTAAACTGTGAGAGCTTTCAAAACAGCTGTTGCAAATTCCAAAATAACTGCTCTTGACTAACTCCACATACATAGATTTTTGTTCTGGAATAAGTGCACCTTGTTCTACTTCAGCTTAATATTAACTTTATGATAAACAGAAGTAACAGACTAATTATGAAATAAGACTGCCCACATATGTAGCTAAGTGGGAGTAGTAATTGCAGTTGCATATATCTTTGTTCATTTGAATTACCTCCAAGATCACATAAAAGTAGGATGGAGAAAGCAATAATAAAATTTATTTGATATGAAACTGTTATCAGCCTTCAAATTTGGTGACAATGCCTCTGACTAGCTTGCATTTGAATCAAAGCTCAGTCACATGGGTAAAGTCCATGGGTGAATATCTTTATTTCACTAGGTAAACCAGAAGAATTGACTAAACAATCCTCTGCTCCCAGATTAAACGGGAAGCCATTCCTCAAGGGAATGAAGTACATCACATGGCCAGTCCCTGGCACCAGGGGCCTGATCAGAGTACAGAGCATGGCCAGGCTCCCACTCTGCCCTAACTAATGCCCGGTGTTTCAGCTCTCAGAGTGAGCCTGATCTTAGCTTTAATCCAGCAAGGCATTACAATTTGCATTTCTCCTCTTTGTATTCCCCTGGTGCTTATCTGAACAGTAAAAAAGGAAAGATGGAATCAGGTAGCTGGGAGATGGGGGAGAGAGACAGGGAACGACTGCCTTAGCACGGTATTGGATCGGTTTTGCCGTTTGGTGGACTGACACTGTTCCTGTAGACAGAGGGACTGCTCTGGAACTGAATGCAAATACAGGGAGTAGAATATGTCTGGCAGCAGCTGAACACATTGGTGCATGATAAAAAATAAGAGAGAAGCAACGAGGATTTGTTGCAGGAAGATGAGTCAGAAAATTTGATTTAACTGCAATAACTCATGAGAAAGGGAGTTAAAACAAGAAAATGTCTCACAGATGCATCTGCTATGCTGCAGAACATAGGACTCTGTGTGCGTATTCTTCACAAAGAGATTCTGACTCCTAATGCAAACAAAGTTGGAAGTACTTCAAATACTGTCTTAACTGTTATGGCCAAAAGAGTCAATGCTTCTTTAACTTATTCACACACTAGCACTGAAAATCAGTCTGAAAAAGGCATGAAGCAAAGCAGCTTTATGCTACAAACATAGGACAGCAGAGTTTTCAGTGTTACAGCTGAAAAAAGCATAATTCATTGAGTGTTTTCTTCCCCTTTAATGCATTCCAGCTCAAAGAAGCTGAGTGCTACTTTTGTCAAGTAGGGTGAATAATGACTTTGAGTACACTGCTCTGTTTTGTACTCAGGACAACATTTTCATTAGCCTGCTTCAGAAAGAAGGATGTATTTAAAGTGCAGCTGATAGAAAATTTTAAGTTTCTAGGTCATGGCAGATTTCACTGGTCACATCAAGAAATGACGTATTACAGCAAAAACATTTTTAAATTCACATTTGGAAGAAATTCAGCACTTGTATTTGAGATGTTTCTTCATTTAAAAAAAACCACCAAAATATGAAGAGCCACTACTGGAAAAACTAATAAATTTAAGAGTCTTCCCACCTTCCTTATCAGTTTGGAAAAGCTCAGGTTTTCTAGCTTAGCCACTCAGTTGGTATCAGCTTTCCTTTTAAATCAACCATGCTGCAGAACTGAACATGCTCTTCCTTTGGCCAGTTTTCTCCTCTTGGCTTTGCCTGTATTGAGTTTGTATGTAAAGCACAGATAAAAACCCCAATCTTGCTCCATTTGTATTCCATGTTTGCCAGTCTATTGGCCACAAGAGATCATAAGCAGTTTGTTTTCAAACCCCAGAACTTGGATAGGCATTGAGTGCATCATCATACAGGTTTTTTTTAACCTTAGAATAATATTTAAAGGTCTCAGGAATTGTAATTGGCTTAAAAATACTGTTTCCTTGATTTTGATACAACAGAGCATTAATTTTCAGTAATGGTCCAGCTAATAATTTTCTTCTATCTCAAACCTTTAAACTTCAGAGATTCATTAGCCTGATTTTTTTTTTTTTTTAATCCATTGCTCTCCTTTCATTGGATTACCATGGTTTCTTCACCAGCCTTACTGGAAGTGAGTCCTTTATTAAACATTTCTCTGCCCATATCTGAAAAAAAGCTGTTAATCTCTCCTTCTCATATTTTTGCTGAATTGGTGATTATAAATGACATATCTGATTATAAATGACATATATCGATGAAACTCTGTGCACGTGCACAACTCCAACTCAGAAACAACTCCCACTGGGGTTCAATATACCCCAGTATTTTCTACTACAGTCTTTCTTCCTATTTTGTCTGTCCTCCACTGTTATTCTTCCACTGGATTATTAAGCAGCACACCCTGTTTTAACAGTCAGGTAATACAAGACAGAGGAGTAGGTCAGAGTTTCTGAGAGCAGATTTCACACGTGACCTCTGTTCTCAGGGAAATGAGCATCAAACAAGAAGGAAGTCACAAGACATTCAAATATTTGATTTCAAAATCATATTCAGTATTGAACTGCAGCCATGAGATGTTCCTAACTGACCAACCACTGTTCCCCAGCTTCAGCTATCACAGTGCTGATGCAGCAAAAGCAAATTGGAGATAAGAAGCTGAAGAGAACAACCATCTTTCATCCCGGGCATTTGTAAGAAATGACTGAGTGGTCCTGAAGAATATTTTCTAAAGTAAAAGCATCTGCAGATCAGCTCAGGATTCTGAATTGTCTGGGTGAAGGACTTTTCCAGGTATTGCTTCAGGAGGAATTCAAGTATATTTGAAAGGATAGAGGACCTGCTTCCAAAGAAAGGAGCAAAGTCCTCTCACCTATTCTTCTCAGGAAGGCAAAAGGGTTTAAGTGGGGATGGGAAGGGACTGTTTTGGCTTAGGGGCAGAATCTGTGAGAAAAACTGACAAAAAAGCAACACTAAAATGTGCAAAGCAATCCCACTTCCACACTGCCTTTACATGAGCAACTGCCCTTAAGATTTTTTTTTAATTTTTGTATTGCAGGGCATATATGGGTGCCAACAAATCAGCTATGTCAGCAGGAGAGAGAAAAATTAACTCAATCTATGACATCATGTCCTAGCCTTCTGCAAACACTGTTACCTCTCCAAGATGAGGTGCTATTTTTAGTCCTCTAATTTCAAACATATGTTGAGACTGTTTCCAAATGCTTTCCTTCTTATCCTTTTCAAGCTTTGCATCTTGGATGTGGAGGTCTGAAATACTAAATATTAGCAGTCCGGATTCCCTGCGCCTAGCACATGTCAGTGAATCCAAAACCTAAGGAACCTATTTGCACTGCCTAGGCACACAAAGGAACACACACACACACAAGCAGCTTTGATGGGTTCCAGCTGTCTGGGATTGACAAACACATACACATCTGTGTATACACACTCTCCCGATTCACATTTGGGGAGCACATATTATAGCATAGCAAAGGCCTTCACAACAACAAGCCTGAAGATTCTTAGTAAAACAAATAGCATTTAACCTTTTCTTCCCCATTATATACCTGGACTTGGAGATTATATTTTACCTGCTTGGACTTAGTAGATTTGTTTGTTTGATGAGGATGGTACTTGCTAGAAGATTGTCTATGTCTCAGTTCTTTCAAGAGAAATGAAAGGCAGAAAAAATTTAAGTCATTTACCATATTGTTAGGATTAATGCCTTAATTCTCATGCATTCCCTTTAAAAAGCCTGGCCCATCCCCAAGTGAAACATAGCTGTCTCTAGGGCAAAATGCAGCAGCACTAGTGCTAGCAGCACCACATTGCAGCCATGGGAAAAGGAATAAAAGCATCCTCTCTTGTTGAAATGGCTGGAGAAATTTCAGGGTCATAGAAGGCAACTGTAGGCTTGCAAAATATCTATGACACCAGGGAATGTCCTTATCTAGTAAAAAGCAACTGATGGAATTATTCTGTAAAGCTCACAGCCAAATCAGTTGTCTCCAACAGAAATGAGTTTGGAATGTTTCTTTCCTTAAGATTTATTGACTCCATAAATTGCTTTAACAAAATTAAAATCACAACACACTTGTGTGTTTCAGTCTGCCGGTCTGGATAAAAAATGGCACCAGCTTCACATGGTTACTGTATTTTTCTAAGACAGTTTTATAAGCAAACTAATCACTCCCAAATTCCACACCCTGCATAATTCCTCAGTGAAATATGTTTCCCCCTTGCTACTCCATGGTGACAAAGCAGCACTGGTTAAAGGGCTTTTTCTAACATGCTGTAATGGCACCACTCTGCCTATGGCAGGAGGAATGTGGCTGGCAGCATGGCAGTATCACTGTGATGATACTTAAACATAAGCAAAGACAGGGATTCAAGAAAATAAAAAGTGACCTGGATTCCATCAGCACTGCTCTAATAGTGACTATTAAAAGAAAAAATAAACCAAACTCAGTTTGGCTTAGTCAACAGAAGCCAAAGGTTTTGCTTCCACTTGTTGTCAGACATGTGACAGCACAAACTTTCATTACAAAAATTTGTAGAAATCAGCAAGTTGAAAACTGAGTAAATTGTGTGTTATGCTGAGAGAAGTCATTGGCAGCATGAGTAAATATAAAAGAAAATGTTTGCTATACCTAATTTCAAATTTTAAGGAGAATAACTTGCTCTCCTCTCAGCTTGCTTTCAAGGGCTCTGGATTTTAACAGAACAGACAGACTTGTGACTGATCACCTAATTTCTTCTCACCCCATCTGGACTCCCTGCTTCAATGTACAATACAAGAAAACTCCCAAAGCCTATAATAATATAGGCACTGTTCATAACTTCAATTTAAGAGCAATATAATTCAGTTTATTTCTGAAGCATTTGTGGAGAAATAAATATTTGACTCGATCAACACTGGCTTTGAATATCCTCACAGGCTTCTGTATCCAGTTCAGTGTTCCCAGCCTCTGATTCAATGCAGTCTCTGTGTACATTTACCACTGCCATTCCTTCCACCGTTCATACTTTCTTCCATGCTGCTTTGCCTGAATATCCCTCTCTTGCTTTTTTTCCTTCTCCCTTACTCTTTTTGCTGTCTGTGCTTAGAGCCTTTCCCTTTTTTGTGTGACAAATAAGCATTTTTCCTTTTTTCTAAAACATTAACAAAAAATATGTCCAAAATTCCCATGGTTTTCTGTTAGACATTTCAAAGTAATTTGCTACTCTCTACCCAGCTACAGTGGTAATGCTGTTGCATTATACACCATCATCCAGGTTATTCAGGTCGCAAAACATCAGTGCAGGAATTAAATCAGGGGCTCATAATTAAACAGTAAAAGGTTAGTGGTGAACACTTGCAGTTCCCATTGACTACAAAATAAATGCTTATTATGGAGCACTTTAGAAAGTGTCACTACTTGCCTAGGTGACTAAATATCAGATCAGGACATTTGTTTTGGATACTGCAATCTCCATTTTTACTGGCAGGTTATCCTTATTTGCAGCTCACTGCACACTGGCTCACTTGTCTCAATTTCTCTTACAAGCTTTCCCGTGTTCTACACCAGGTTTGACATCCTGACATGATCCCTGACAACAAGTTATCACTACCAGTTGTTTAATCTTGAAACTGAAGTAGCACATTACTTCAACTGTAAATGAATGAATGAATTGTGAGAACAGCCTGTCTGCTGACCCATGAAAACAATTTGCCTTTCTTCAGAGACTCAGATTTTCATTTGCTTTTATCTCCAAAATGAATCAAATTACACAGATGTGTGAACTGGGAACCAGTTTCTATATATGGCATGCCTTCCCTCCTATTAAGAAGATGAGATTCTTCACAATATTTAAGCACTCGGTGTGTAAATCAAAGTTAAGTATAATTTTTTTCCTGTACCACATTCTTCCCTTACTTTCATTTCCCTTACTCTTTTCTAAAGGAAATGTCTGCTGTATCTTGGATCTCCTGTTTCATGTCATCTGACAAACTGATTAAAAAAAAATAAAATCCCCAAAAATCCAACAAACCAAAACTGACAAACTTGTCAGTTGTAGTAACAAGACTAAGAGTGTTGTTGAACACATTCAGTGCAGTGCTCAGTGTGCAGCTGCAGTGTCAACCACAGGTTGAGCTCTGGGTGGTGAGAGCCCCAGGCAAGAGGCCAGGAACTGGCACCGACCTTTGGCACAGCAGAGGGCACAGGACCTGCGGCACAGCCAGCTGACCGGACACTGAGACACAGCAGGAGCCAAGGACTCAGCAGGAAGAGCCAGGACTTTGTCACACACAGACTGGGAGGGTTTAAAAACCCAGGGCTTTCTTTGGGGTCCCTCCTCGGAGATAGCCAGCTCAAGCTGCTATTTTTTTGTTGCACCACAATTAAATTATTTTAAGGATCCAGATGTCTGAGACTTGAGCCAGTAAGGAAACCTGGTCTGACTGTGTGAGTGCAGGGGGTGCAGGGAGTCAAGCGAGGCACTCGCTGGGTCACTGGAGCTGCCTGCTGAGAAAGGGCTTCAGTCCCACTGTGACTGACAGAGTGCATGGTCAGACAAGGAAAGTTTCCTTAAGAGCAACGAATACTTGTAATGAACGCCCGAGCTTCTGTGACACATGCACATGCTGGCCGCACATATTTGTGAATATATTTTTATCCTGCATTCCTACCAGTCTTACCAGTCTTCTCTGAACTGCTTGTCATCTTGAAGGAATCTGAGGAAGGGAAGCAGAATGAAAAACATTGTTCCTAAGTTTAGAATCCAAGACTTAGTTTATGTTTTATTTTAAGTTTATGCAGAGAGAGCACTCTCCATTAAGGCTCATTTTGCTTGGGCATTTAATGCAAATTCAAAATTTATATTTTCAGTATTTGCTTTCCTTTGTGAAGCAATGAAGATCCTGCTTTACTGCTGCTGAACACACTTGACACTGTGCCACTACTTGTATGACAGCTGTTGAGCTACCAAGATCACCTTCTACCTGGTCCTAATATGCCTCATATTTGCATCCCTTGCTACCCAGGGAACAACACAGAATTAGGACAGGAAACCAAAACCAACCAGATCTCCCATTTATTGCTGTAAATACTACTGTACCTGGCCTTCACAGGCCTCATAGGAATGGGTTCTAAATTGACAACCTGGAGTAGTGCAGACCATTGGTGAGCTGTCATCTGCATTCCTCAAAAGCCTAAAATGCAACCTCATCTGCATATGAGGTGGCAGCAGATTCCAAAAAGGACTTTCTGGGCCACACAGTCCATTGTCATGTTGTTGCAGGCACCACATCATCTAAAGACCACGTTACTTCCAATTTTTGCATTTGATAAGAGGCCATCCACAGGCATATCTTTCTAACACAAAGAATTAATGTAGAGTAAGACCTATATATCAAGGCATCCTGGGGGGAAAAATGACCACCTGGGTTGGATACAAAATTCTTATTTTGATTAACGGGGTCTAGGGAGAATGCTTACCTCAATGTTCTTATGACTCTCCCCTTGGTGACAGCTCAGTTTTGTTCATCTTGAATTTTTCTGGTTCCAACTGGGAATAGTCCCAGTTTGTGTAGCTTCTTGGAGTTGTCAGTGTGCCTAAGTGAAGATATAGAAGGAATGGTGAAAGAACTTGGAAGAGGTAAGAATATTTAGCACTTCTCTCCCATCTTCATAGCATGCTGTACATACACTAAGCTTTACAGTATCTAACGATGCAGTTCATGATACAGAAGTGCACTTTTTTGTATGGGCAAAGAACAATTTATGTTCATCTGAGGCCTGAGATGAAATCAGCTTGGAAGGGAATTTAGAATGCAGGCCCTGTTTGCTCTCCTTTATAAACAACACAGCAGTGCAGTCCAAAGGCCGAGCATCTTGTCTCCAGCAGCTGCCAGTGGTGAAGGGTTACAACAGCACCAAAACACCAACCCATACAGAGTGATGCTTGAGACCCTTTCCCTGCTATTCCCTTTCCCTGCATCTGCTCAGCAGGAACCTACAGACTGGAGGTTTAATATTTCATCATTTCCTGGAAAGGACATCTTAAGTGAACCACAGAAGCAGATGACTGTGGAAGTAAGAGACAAGGAATCGAATGAAATACAGATGTGGAAGCAAGCAAAGAGTAGCCAGGTAATAGGAAAAGAGTGAAATAAAGCTTAACACAAGCTTTCACTGCTGTGGGCTGCACATGATCTCTGAACCTTTGGTCTCCCAGTCACCAAAGCCAGCCTCGTGGCAAACTCCTGTCAGGGAAGCAATGGATTCTCTCCAGAGCATGTGTGTGGCTCAACTGTCTGCATACAACATCATGGCTTCATTTACACTTTTTCGGCTTCATTTACACTTTTTCTGCTTCTTAGAGGAGAGGATACATGTTTGCCACGTTAGTACATATTAGAGATGCCCAAGTAAACAAATGTAAACATGTAGTATGTATGTGGGAAGGAAGGCAGGAACTGAGTTTGAAAGGCAAGGGGTAACTCAGTTTGCAGCCTTACAGCTTGCAGGAGCTGCATTTCCTGACAGGAGCAGAACTGTTCTCACCTATCATCCATTCTGAAACTGCATTGCAAAGCTGTGTCTTGGACTCATCAGTACTGAAACATGACCGTGGGAAACAAGCACAGAAGCAGATATACAAGGCTTGACTCAGCAGTGAAGAGAAAAAAAATAGGGCTTAAGGAAAAAAGAATGACAACTCTCTATACTTTTTAGTTAAGAGATCATGTACACAGTGTTCTTTTGAATAACAAAGTCTACATTTCAGCCAAAGTAACGACTGCAGCTTTGAAAAGCTAGTAGGGAAGAAGTACGTGATTTGGTAAAAAAATAAGGATGACAACATTTCTCCTTCCTCCTTTCTTTAAAGGTCTGGTGAGCAAAATAGAACAATCAGAAAGAGTTTTAGTACGGATATTTAGAACTTTTAGTAGACTATATAAGCCAGCTGTGAAAAGCGAAAGAAAATTAAGAACCTGTGAATAAGTAAAATAAAAATTAAATAAATTAAAAACCTGTGAATAACTAAAAGGGAGAAGGCAGAGGCAAAGTAGGTGAAGGCATATTTGTTGGGTGATAGAGGGCACACATGAGGGATGAGAAATACAACCTGTGCTTTACTGCATTTTGTTATTTTATTTAGGTTAATAAGATCCATCCAGAAGACAGAGGCATGACCTTTCCTGGCTGTCACTCGGCTGTTCAATGAAGGGTACCAACTGTGACAGACACTTCATTATCTCCAAAAGCGATGGCATCCATAATAGCTGGATATTAGGATACTTGCAATAATTAATTGATTCCTGCACAGTACTCTGAAAACCTCTATTTATAGGATAAGTATTAATTTCAGATTGCTCTTGTGCAGATGTGTTTCTCTACTTCTCTTCACTCTCCTTGTGTTTTCTTTGCCTAGCTATAAGCACTGGAATGAGGGCCTCCTGGTGGTGGAAGCTGTGACAGTCAACCGGGAGGAAAGCACATTTCTCTACAAAGCAGTGGAACGGCTGTTCTTTTATCTCTTGAGTTAGCTATAATGAAATAAAGAAACAGAGAGAGAAAAAGAAGTGTTGGCTTTGTCAATAAAATATAGGTAAGGTATTTAATAGCTAGGATTCTAAAAGAAGGGACATCATTAATTGCACAGTACTGAGGCAACAAGAATTACCTCACTGCTGAAAAATTTAATTGGGCAGGGAATTAATTTCAATATGCCAAAAAAGTTTTCTTTTAGAAGTTTTAAACTCAGTCTCATTTAGCCCACCAGGCAATGTAGCAAGTTTCAGTACAATAACTAAAATAAATATTCTCTTTGATGTCAGAGTAAGCCTAGAGTAGGTCTACTGCATTCACCAGTCAATGGGGTTTTCCTGTAATTATTGATATAACAGAGAACAATAATAATAATCCCGCAGCGTGTATGAAAAAAGGCAAGAGGAACACTATGGAGTTAAAAGCAGCTCTGAGAACATCTAAGCTATAGATTCTTTACCACTTGTGAGCCAAAAAGCTGAAGAAGATGCTCCAAATTAGGCTACCAAGAACAGCTTGGGTCTGTTCCAAAATTTCCACACTGCCATGTGCTACAGCCCTATCTCCATCCTGTCAATCTCTCAGCCTTCCACCAGTGTTCCCAAAGATGTCTTCCTGGGAACATAGGCAGCTTCCTTACACAATGGCTGTAACATACAAGTTCTTCACCATTAAATGGGCTTTTGCAGTTCCTAAGTGATCTCTGTAGTTATTGTCTTGGCAGAAAGAGTGTGTGCTAGGTGTTCTTTCCCCCCAGAGTGACAGGCACAGAAGGATGCACAGCACTACACCACAATGCTTTTAACATAGCTGAAAATCATATGTCAAACTATATATATATCTATATATGGATGTATTTGCAATATACTGAGAGACAATGCTAGAAACAGCAACAGTCAGTTCTTGTCTCAGTATCTACCTGATGTAGGTGGAGAAACAATGATGAAAAACTGCTGCCAAAATACCCTGAGGGGTTGGTGCAGTGAGAAAATTCCACAGCATTTTTCAAGGTAATAGAGTCTGGCAAGAAATGCAATTTAGTCAAACCATGCAGAAGAAGAAAGATTCCTGAAACAAATCACAGCAAAAATCAGACACTGAACCTCCTTCTCTTGATCTCCAGGGGAAGTTTTCTGAACTCTTGTGAACAAGTCCTACCAACCATGAGACCATTCACACAGGTATTATCCACTGTGGGCACAGCAACCAGGCACAGAAGGAAGCACTCATGCCAAGGCAATGGGGATGGGCTGCCTGGCTTTTTCCAGGTCTCTGCTCCACAGAAAGAGGCAGTCAGAGAATCACTCTGAGACCCTAGATCCATGAGACAGTTTAGTTTTACAATAATTACAATGTATTACTACAATAGTCATGCTGCTCAATGCAAGGAGAACTCAAGCAACAACCGTGCCGAAACATACAGGTTTCTTCTAGGAAGGTGAACATTGCTAAAAAAAAAACCCAACCGATGTGAGTGTTAAGAGCTCAGTCCCTCACTATCCTGTATGGTCTTTGGCTCTTATAAACACCCAGGTGAGCTGCCTTCATTTTTTTAATTTCAAAATTATAATTCTACATTCTCTCAGCTCTTCTTCCAAAGTTCTCACCCTCATTTATCTGGATCTTCCATTCATCTTTCTTCTCCAATATATGCACACACATATGGATATTAAATGGTGATAGAAGCCACAACTACTTCACAAATACCTTGCTCTGAACAGTGAGTTTTTATTCTACTTTTAAGGATGTAGTGTTGACTTCCCCCCACATCCCATTATAATGACTTTTCTTATTGCAAAAATCACTGCTTTCCAGTGCACAGACTCTGGCACACTGGGTCAGAAGGCAACTGGTTTTATAGCATGTATCATGCAAGAACCAGATATTGGCTAACTGGACTACTAACAGATACTGCAGCACTAGAGATTTTTCTTGTCTCAAGTCACCGGGTTTAACTGTGCTATTTTTCCAATTCTCATTCCAAATGAGCAATTTTCTGGTTCACTTAAGGCAGGGTGCTAATTAAGCACTCTGGGAATAAAAGACTCCTAGATTTTTTTTTTCCTGGAGTATTAATACATGTACAAACCAAACTCAAATGCTGGCGATTCTTTTCTTTTCTCCTCCTTTTATCTGCCTGCCCCCTTCTCTTTTTTTTGTTTCCTTGTCTTTATTGTTCCCTTTTAACTAAAGTCAGCATCTTAGTATCTCATTAATCCAAAATTTTTCAGGAAAGCCCCAGGAAGTCCTCAACAGAAGCTTTTTTAACAGTGAAGCAAGTAACTTCAGATCACTATTCTAACATACTGGAGAATTATTTAATAGTTTAGGAGCAGCATTTTGCCTCTGTAACATAGAAAGTGCTGGTGATATGTGTTACGTACCTGTGCCATTCATTCAAAATATTATCCAAAACAACTGCCACTGCCACCTCCCATGGTATACAAGCCAGCAAGTAACACAATGAATCTAAATTTATTCCATCATGTGCAGAAAGGGAGGACTTTGCAATGTGCACAGGAAATCAGGATGCTGGGACTCCTGCAAAGGAAGACGTGTGAGGAGTTGCTCCTGTGGAGTCACCGTCCCTGAAGGTGTTTGAGAAAAGACTGGACATAGCACTTACTGTCACGGTCACGTTCACACGGTGGTGTTCGGTCAAAGATAGGACTTGATGATCTCAAGACATCTTTGCCAACCTAACTGATTCTGTGATTCTGTATGATTCTTCTCACTCCAACTCCTCACCCACCATCCCCTGAACACGTGCAGTCCAGAACCCCAGACCTCCTCCACTTCTTCTCCCAAGTTCCCAAGCAAGGAGGGGTTCTCTGCCTAATGGCGTTTAATTATTTATCTGAAAAAATAAACAAACAGTCCCCACCAAAACAATTTTAAAAACTCTTCCAAGCGAGTCGAGCATTTTAGGGAAGGCGTTAAGGAAAACGCGGTCAGCACGGCGCTAGTCTGACGAAGCCCCTGAGCAGAGCCCGACCCGCAAGCCCGCTGCCCGGCCCGTCCGCCCCCGTCTCCCTCCACCGCAGGAGGCGGAGCGCAGATCCCGTCGCCACGGCAACGCGGCGGCCGCAAACCGCTCCCGGGACACGCGGCGGATCCCACCGGCGGCGGACGGGGAGCGCCGGGAGCAGGCGCGGCCCGACGGAGAGGTGCGGCCCCCCCGGAATTAAGGCGAAGCTGGATGGAACAGCCCGGCCCAACCGCCCCCGCACCGCGGGGCTGACCCTACCACTGCGGCGCAGGGGGGATAGGGGGGTATTCTTCATCGGCTCTGCTCTTGCCGAGAGCGCTGCTTTCGCCAGTGAGATGCCGGGAGGGAAAACAGAACAAAGGAGCATCCCGGTGGTGGTCCGTGCGCGGAATAGCGCCCCGCGGTGCTCCCCTTCCAGTTCCTCGGCGTGCCCGTAGGGGTGGTACGGCCCGTGCCCCCCCGAGGTGNTTTTGTTTTGACCTGAGAGGCGGGGGCCTCTGCTTGGGGAGAGCGACTGCCTGGTCACATCACTGCTCTTGGCCCAAAGCCTCAGGCTGCTTGTGTCTCTCCTGCTCCTTCAGGAGCCCACTGTAAGCCTGGCCAGCAGCGTGCGATGCCTCTCTTTGGGAACTCCTTCAGCCCGAAGAAGACACCCCCCAGGAAATGGGCCTCGCTGTCCAACCTGCACCTGGTGAGTCCCAGCACCTGAGGTGCTGCAGGAGTGCTTCCCGCTGGCACGGGTGGGTGGCTCCTGCTGTGAGTGCCATAATCCTTACAAGAGCTCCCAGCTGCTTCTGGGGCGGGAAAAGGTTCTTCACCCAAAGGGCGGTCAGGGTCTGGAACAGACTTCCCAGGGCAGTGGTCAGCACACCGAGCCTGACAGAGTTCAGGAAGTGTTTGGACAATACTCTGAGGCACATGGTGTAGCTCTTGGGGATGGTCCTGTGCAGGGCCAGGAGATGGACTCGGTGATCCTTGTGGGTTCTTTCCAACTCAGTATATTCTATTATTCCAACTGTACTGCTTGCTTCCTGCGGTGCAGCACCATTCCTGATCACTGGCAGCTATACATGAAGCTAGAAATGGAATAGCTCAGGGAATAATCATCATCACTCCACGTGCAGTCCAGAACTGTGTCACCGAAAACTTCTCAGCAGTGGTCTCCAAGGGCAGGGAGCGTGTGGGTGGGAGAAAGCACAGGGGTGGTAGTGAGAGGAGCCAGTCCTCTATCTACTGCAGCTACAGATGACCAAAGTAGGGTTCCAGGCTCCAGGGCCGTTTGGACCAGCATCTTCCACTGGAATGCCAGTCACTAAGAAGTGGGAGAGCAGGGGGTGGCTCTGGAATTCTGTGAAACGCTGAGTGTGATCTTCTCCCTGCAGCTGGATAGATCCACACGTGAGATTGAGCTGGGCCTGGAATACGGCACTCCCACAATGAACCTTGCTGGCCAGAGCCTGAAGTTTGAAAATGGCCAGTGGGTGTCAGGTAGAGTGCAGCTCAGCTTGCTCTGGTCTGAAGTAGCCATGGTTGGCTGACAATCTGTATTTTGACCTCCTTCTTTCCTCCAAGAATCAGGAAGCTTCCTGGGGGATCGCAGGGAATTGCAGCGCTTGCGCAGACGAAACCAGCAGCTAGAGGAAGAAAACAACCTACTTCGTCTGAAAGTGGACATTCTGCTGGACATGGTGAGCCTTTGCCCAACTCCTGCCTGCCCATAGCAGTGGGGATGCCTGAGCAAAGGGTGCTGAGTCCCCAGAAGGATGCTGCTCTCACTGCACCCCACTTTCTGCTATACCCTGCCGTGCAGCACAGGTGTAATGGCGAAGTGGCTGTGGGAGTAAAGCCTGACCCCCCCTGTGAGAAGAGGGGAAGGTTCCCCCCACATAAGAGCTTGTTGTGAACACTGTGACTGAGGAGAGAGAAACCCCTGCAAGTGCCATGTCTCCTCTTTCCCTTTCTGCACAGAAAATGGCATTTTTCCTGCCACTCTGTCCTCTGCCCTAACTATGAAACTGAGTTACAGTCACCCTTTCTGGTCACAGAAGATTAAAGCTTCCATCTGCTGTCATGAGGGGTGTGACATCTATTCTCTGTGTAAACCTGTGGATGAAAGAATTTCGAATAAATAAACCAAAATTCAACCTTACTCAGATCACAGCTTTCATGCTTAAAATCTGGAGAGACATTCAGTGAAATAGAACACACATCTATTCTCAGTTAATAAGTGATTTAGCCTTTATGTCAGTCTGAACAAATATTTTCTTTCCTTACTCTTCACGTGTTTTAAAATTGGAAAGTGGCTTTTGTGGCTGGAACACTCAGCAGAAGCCCTAGCTGCTCTCCAGGTTTTCCAAGCGATCTCAGTGAAGTGTGACACAGCACCTTATCCCTTGCTCAACAGGAACAAATTTCCTTCCCGCAGGTCCTGGGTTGTGGCTGTAAATCTCAATTGTGCTATGAAGCTGGAAAAGCCTCCTGAGCTTTTAACTCACTGTTGTTGTTTGCTGTGGATTCCAGCTCTCTGAGACCACTGCCGAGTCCCACCTGATGGAGAAGGAGCTGGAGGAGCTGAAGCAGCATAGCCGGAGGAAGAAGTGAACAGGAGGTGGCCAGGCTGGTTCTGGGTCTTGGCCCACGGGATGCTGGTGCTGGCTTGGGCCTCCCAGTCATGTTGGTACTGTGTGGAGGTACTTTGTTTCACGGGACCACAAATGCCGAGATGCCTCCAGCGTCGTGTGGTGCCGTGGGTACTGCTAATGGCTGGTTTGGCACCACAGCGCTGTTAATTAACACGATTTTCCTCAGAGCACTTTACCTTAATACGTTTCCTCACCGCAGCCCAGCATAGGTACCCTCTTCTCTAAGGCAGCCGGACAACAAGCGGTGGAGAAGATCTGTCTCCATGAGGGCTCCTCAAGAGACCTCTGCCCACCCCCTCTGAGGAGCCTGCGGGTGCTTGTACAAGCCTCACTGTCTGCCTTGGGCGAGCAGGATGCTCGAGTTGCTCGTTCTCGAGAGTTTCGCATATTTTACATAAAACCTTGCAATTAAAACCCGGTTCTGAGGGTGTTTGTAACGCGTCGCGCTGCGCTGCGGGGGCCGGGGCGGGAGGGAGCGGCCTGTGCTCCTCCGTGCCGCCAGGGGTCGCTGCCTCGCCCGGGCTGGGTGGTGGGCGGGCCGCCGCGCTTCCGGCGGCGCTCTAGCCGCCGCTCCCTCCGTCCTGTCTGGTGGCGATGGCGGCCGCGGCGTCCCTGTCCCCGGAGGAACTGCTGCCCAAGGGCGGCGCGGGCAAGGCCGAAGAGCTGGAGGACGAGCTCGAGGAGGAGGAGGACGACGACGAGGAGGTATCGGGGCGGGCGCCGGGGAAGGCCGGGCGGGCGCGGTGACCCCGCGGGGCGCGCAGGGCCGTGCGGCGAGGCCTGACATGGTGGTGCCGCCCGCAGCTGGACGAGACGCTGGCGGAGCGGCTGTGGGGACTCACGGAGATGTTCCCCGAGAGCGTCCGGTCGGCGGCCGGAGCTACGTTCGACCTGTCGCTGACGGTAGCGCAGAAGATGTACAGGTGAGGGGGCGGCGGGCAGAGCGGGCGCGCGGGGCGGCTCCGCCGGCTTTTGCCGTGGCTTTGGCCGCTGGTAGCGCAGTGCGGGACCTGCAGGGAGCGGCAAGCCACGTTTTTTATGGGCGGCGTGGGAAGGGCGAGGATAAGGGGACACCCCGGAGCTCGGGGTTGGATTTGGGGGAAGGCTAGGGATTGAGGCACGGAAGGGAAGCGCGTGATTGTGCCAGTAAGAAGCGGCTAAAGAACTGATTTTTAAGGTTCTTTCTTCTTGATAGATTCTCTAGGGCAGCTTTGTGGATTGGGACCACCTCCTTCATGATTCTGGTTCTTCCTGTCGTCTTTGAAACCGAAAAACTGCAGATGGAACAACAGCAGCAGCTGCAGCAGCGACAGGTGAGGCAGGAATGCCCAGCCCTCTGTCCCGGCCCTGCAGAGGTGGCTGCACCTCCTGCTGTGAGCAGCTTGGGAGAAGAGTGCAGTCTGTTGTACGCTGTGGCCTCACTCATCCCACCAGATGCTCTGCCTGGATGTTCTAATGGGACAATCCTGCCGATTCGCAGTGCCAGGCTGGCGGCAATCCCTGGCATGCACAACCTGGCTTTCACCAGCCAAAATATGCTGTGAGGGGCTGAAACAGGGGCTGTGGTCAGGCACTGACCTTGGGTCTTGTAGCAGGCGTGGGACTGGTGCTGCAGAGTGCCACCAGTGCCTGTGGGGGGCAACAGCACGGGAAGCTGTCTTGTGTCCTTGAAACCCCTCAACCAATTGTTTTCTTTCCAGATCCTCCTCGGACCCAACACGGGGCTCTCAGGTGGAATGCCAGGGGCCCTGCCTCCACTGTCTGGAAAAATCTAATTTGCAGAAGCTGAGTTGGATTCACGTCAAGTGGGAAGACCTTGCGATTATGATATATTGAACTGTTGATTTGTTGGGCCAGGGCATTTTTTTCTTTTTATTTTTGGTTCTCCTTTGGGACATTGACCTGTTCATAACAAGGGAGGGAAGCCCCCTCTGGACCTGATGATGGCTCCTGTCTGCATCCCCCTCTCCTTTAGAAATCATGAGTATTTCCTTTTATTCAATCAGTATGCCATAACCAGTTACAGACTTGGACTTGGAGGGGAGCTCCTCTGCCAGCTTCTTGCCCCCACAAAACACCCTGGGGCACAGGTCAGGCTTTGAAAAGCAGCAGTCAGAACAAATGCTTTCCTGCCTGATTTGGAGCTGAAGGACAGTGGTGGCACGAAGTGTGACGTTCCCAGCAGAGGAAGGAGGGGTGCCGGTGGCAATCAATACCCCATGGAAAATACTCTTTGGGAAGATGCTTCTGCAGAAACACGTTCACTGCAGCTGTGTGTGTATGTGAGAACTGAGGGAGCAGCAGGCCAGGTTTGAGACGATCACATCCACGCAGATTCTCTGCCTCATAAAGTAGAACAGACATCAGCTGCGTATTTTTTTGTATGGAATATTAAATAAATCCAACCTGAGCAGTGTGGTTTTAATAGATGTCCTTGAGGGAGGCTCAGTTCTTTCAGAGCTGTCAGGGGATTTCTGGGTAGGGATCTCTCCATTTCATGTACAGCCTGGCAGCGCGGAAGGGACCGACATGGCTTTGTCACCTTCAGAGGGGTGGGGAAGCCTTGCACGGCTTAAGGGAATTCTCAGGGAGGTGACCCTACCTTAGCGCCAGTGTCCGCCATTCAAGGTTCTTAACTCACTAAAAGATGGTTTTATAACCAAAGGAAAAAAAAATTTATTTATCCTTTACATACTTTGTTACAGAACAATTCAATTGAACATACAGAAGTGATAGGACATTTATATGGAAACTTTTTTTTTCCATTTTTAATATTTGGTTAAACAAAATACATCTCTGTAAACAAACCCAAGACAAGGCTCTAACAAAACCAAACAAGCAAGAAAACAAAGAGGGGCTTCCCCACTCCCGAGCAGTGGGACTGGACCAGCTCACCCACCCTCGGGCACAGCAGCCTCACCTCCCACGGGGATGTGATCATACACTTTCCCTTTACCTGAGCAGCTGGATCACACTATTTCTTCCCCGGGGAAAGCAGCCCCGAAGTATTTTAAAACATCTTTGCATATTGTGCACTGATCCATTGGCTTGCAGTTTCCATGCAAACAGGGTTTTTCTCCAAAGTGCAACTTCAATCAGCATAGAAAATGTTGCTGTTGAGATTAATATTTTCCTCTCTTGAAGAAATGGCTTCAAGTCAGGAGCAGAATGCCTGCAGGCTGAACATCCTGCTTGGAAAGTGTTTAAAAACTCTGCCAGCTGGTATTGGTCATTGGAATGTGTTACGAAATAGGACTTTTTAAAACGTAAGAGCCATTTGCCCTTGACTGTGGGAGGCTGTGCTCAAAGGACTGTAAAAGAGTGCTTGCCAGATGTCCAGGGGTCAGCAAAGACCATCGTCCCATCCTCATGTGGCCTCTCTTCTCTGTTGGGACGGTGCCATTTTGGTGGTCTCTCAGGTTCGAGGCCCTGCTCATGCGTTTGCAGAGCTCTGAAGAGAAAAATAACTGAAAAAAGGTCGTTACAAGCCCTCCTTTCACCAGCTCAAACATCAGTAATGAGAGTTTCCTCCATGATGGAACAAGATCCTTCGAGCTCCATGAGGTCCCAGAGGCTGCTGTTCAACCAAGACATGTAAAGATGGAAGCAAACAGCAGCTCAGCCAGGAAGTGCTAAACACAATGAAGTCAGTTCCAAATCCAGCATTTCCTCCTCTTGCCATGGAAGGCATGGCTGAGCTACGGCTCGCCCGGGTGACTGGGAAATAGCCAGTGGAGATTCCTCTTAGTGTCTCCGTGTCTAGTCTCTCTTCCCCAGGGAAGGCAGGAAAAAGCAATTCACTCATTAATGGAATGTTTGTTGGCCAACGCTAAAGGAGATGTTGGTTCAACTACCAAGCCAGGATGTCTCCAATGCCTCAAAGTTCTGGTGGACCCTCTGCAGCTCCCATATCAGCAGCTGGTAGCAATAAAAGGGCAAAGCTGACTGCTATAAAGGCTTCCCTCCTCAGCCCATTTTTATTTTATAACTTGACCTCTTTCATTTCACATGACATCTGTGACTGTGGGCTAGACTTCTGAAGAGAGGAAAATAAAAAGGAATTAATTTCTTTGAAAACCTCTTCAGCTTTATTCCTCTCTCCAAGGAGCCCCTAAACTATTGGGTGACCATGCAGAAAACCAAAATAACTCTCAAAAAATAGTAAAAAAAACCCCCACCTAAGCACAAAGAAACCCAAGCAGACTGTGGCCTCTCTCCAGTCCAGAAACTTGATACTCCTCAATCAGCCTGTGCTTGCTGTTTCCGCGTCACCTTAGCCAGACACACACTGCCAAACAACCGCTCACCACATACATAAACCTTGGAGACCCTGGGGAAGAATCCTCTAGCTACCCGAACAATTTCTTGGAAGATGACACTGGTTTTATTATTGTTTCCTAATTCCTGGCACAAACCAGCCCTAAGAAGCAGAGGGTCGTGCTGAGCACCGTACCATTCCTAGTGTTTTGTGTGTCCTGAGAGACCCTTAGGAATTGCAAATGTCTTCACAACAACTTGTTTTGGAGGGAGAGAAGGGTAAAGAGGTGGCAGCGTGCTCAACCCTGATAAGCTCTGGAGGGAGCAGCGTCCCACCACATGCAGCCTTGAACCACAGGGGGAAAGGGAGGCCAGGGTTTCCAGGCACTCTTTCCCCCAGCCCAGTTTTTCAAGAGCACGATGCCTTCCAGCTGGCCAAAAGAGCTCTACAGCTCATCAACCTTGCAGTTAAAGTGATTTGCTTCCAGTTTCCTCCACTCTGCCCTCAGTTCTTCCCCACCCACCACCCCCAATGTCCTGCTCCATTGCCCTATTGCACCAAGGAAGGAAGAGAAGAGCCTAACAAAGGAAATTCCACACGAGAAGAGTCAGGGCACCCATTATCCAGGTTTTAGGACATCAGAAGTTTGGTAAAGGGGAAGAACTGTAGTGGGAGGACAGAGTCAGCCCAGGTCACACGTCAGCTCTCCAGGTCTGATGTGCTTCCACCTCCTCTGGCACCACCAATAGGAGTTCACAGTTCTTTCCTCTCAGCTGGTGTTTCAAGAATTTCCTATCAGAAACAGAAACACATGCTACTGAATGCAGAACTTCGTCATCTGCAACAACAACTAAATGCAACTAAATATTCAGATGTGACAAGAAATGGGGGGAAACCCCCACTGTCTGTCATTTTCTGACAGAAAAAAACCACAAACTAGCATTAAACTTGCCCAAATAGATTCAACCATCTCTACCCAGAAAATTCTCAGAACCAGACAGACATTTTCTTAACCTCAGCAGAGATGAGTCTATATAGATGCCACTTTCTTACTTTCCAAGGTAGGAAAAACAGAATTAAAATCAAGCTTAGTTTCTTCATATTTCCAAGATCAAGAATCCCACTGTAACTTAAAATAATTCCAACAAATCTGGGAAAAATCTTTTCCCTGTAAAAAAAGAACACCCCATCATTTAGATGTCCTCAGCAGCAGTGTACCACCTGGTCATTTGACATGGGTTTTTTAGCCCCTTTCTGCACCTAAGCTTTTTCTAATACCAAATTTGGATTATTTCCAATAAATACAAAAGTCAAATCAATGTTTTCTCCAATATCCTTAGGTCCAGATTTCCAAAACTCCCAGTAGAGAAAGCCCTTATTTATTGCTGAAGAACAATAGACCTAGGATAAAATCCACCAGAACCGAATCCCACTAGTTTCATAAGAGAGTTACTTTACCCCAGAAATTTACCAAAACTTCAGTGGCACGTCTGGCTCTGCAAATACTGTACATGTGCAACCCTTATCTCAAAACAAGCCTAGTCAAGGCACCAAACGTGCTAGTAAGATTTATGGCACAATGGAATGGAAGCTGAACAGCAATCAAGAGCAGGTGAAAATTTACAAAGTATTTACAATGACCATCTTGTGCTAAGATTGAAGAGGGAAGGGGAGCCAAGCCAGAATGGCAGCATATGCCTACATAGGAAAAGTGATTCCTAACAGCTCTTACTGCTGTCAGGGATAAGGTTGCACTTTTAGTCTGGAAAGCCTTTTGTTGGAAACATACAGATTGTTACTAGAGAGGCAAAGAATGCTGATACTCTCAAGTTTGAGGAGGGAGCAGGGCACAGCACATCTTGCTGCAGGTGTCATCCACTAATACAAGAGGTGGCCTCTACCTCCACCACTGACAGAGCCAGACAGGCAAGAGGCCAAGTCAAGCTCTCCTGAGCTCATAGAGACACCACTTTCAAAACATTTCCCTACCTTTGCACAAACAGGGCACAAATCCAAGTGGAGGCACAAGAATCTTATTACTCTCAAATCTTTACTATTGATCATCAGCAATGCATGTTTCATTTGCCAACTGTTTAAGGACAGATTTCTTACCTCCAACAGGAAAAGGATTTGAGAAAATCCTACCTGAGCTCACTTTCACCTCCAATCCACTCGGGCACCTTGAGCTTGGAGTCGAGGTTGTAGTAGGTGCCTCCCACCTCCCGGACACAGATCCAATGCTGTCGCTTGAGGGGGAGCTTCAAGGGGCCCCAGCAAAGGCTGGAGGGCAGATTCATGATGAAGCCCATCACATTAGACAGGGCAATGGCATTAACATCCCTGAAAGAGTGCAGAAAACAAGACGTCAACAAGATTACGTTCTGGTGCTTTCATTTCAATCTCTTTCTCATTTTTACAAACAGTAGCCACCTCCAGAATTACACAGCTTCTCAGTACCTGCGCTTATCCCACCAAACCGCCTCATAGCCTTTGGTCTGAAGTGCTGCCATAATCACGTTCACATCATAGTTCCCATTCCCCAACATGCTCTTCTTGTGAGGGGTCACCATGGTGTTGGGAGACAGCCTGCAAACAGAAGAGGAGACTGCTCTAGCAGGTGTTTGCTGAACCTGTATTCCACAGTGGAAAGAGGCTACTTGCTGTGCAACTTGAAGCTCATTTTCAGGGGTTTTGTGTTTAAATACAAACTATTCCATCCCCCCTTATCCCTCATCAAATGGCCTGAGGGAACTAAGTAATGCATTAAGAATAACTGATGTACAAAGCCTCTAACCTTCCACCTGACCCCTCGGACTGGTACTTCTGAAGGATGCCGCAATTACGATTTTTCTTCAATTTACAGTTGGAGTAAATGCCAGTTTGCTATTTAGGACAAAGGCTATTACAGTTTCGAGAGTTCAACAGTCAACACCAGTCTTGAAAACTGGATGAGAAAAACAGGCAGGGGAGGTTGGCTGCAGGAAATCTTCTTCTTCCTCCTCCACTGGTAAATGAAAGAAGTATTCAGACACAAAGCTGTGAAGATATTTGGGGCTGGGAGCTTTCTAAAGTGTTGCTGTTGCTAGATGATAAAAAAATATTGGTTGCTGTAGGTAACTAAACAGATAATTCTGATGCGAACAGATCTCTTCAGCTTTGACCTCTAAGTTTGCTTAGACAACATTTGCATTACTACAGCATCTAAAAAGGCAGAACCACGGTCCATCATGTTCATATAATCATAGCATATCCTGAGTTGGAAGGGATCCATACAGAGTCCAGCTCCTGGTTCCAGACAGGACAGCCCCAAGGACCACACCATGTGTTTGAGAATATTGTCCCAACGCCTCTTGAACTCTGTCAGGCTGGTGCTGTGACCCCTTCCCTGGGGAGCTGTTTCAGTGCCCAACCGCCCTCTGGGTGAAGAACCTTTTCCTAATATCCAACCTAAAACTCCTCTGACAGTGCTTCATGCCATTCCTTCAGGCCCTGACACTGGTCACCAGACAGGAGAGATCAACATGTGCCCCTCCACATCCCCTCTGTGAGGAAGCTATGGGCTGCTGTGAGGTTACATGCTAAAATATACAACAGCCTTTGCACAAGTTCAGATAACGGATGTGAGACGTAACAAGGAGATGAGTGGCAAAAAAGCCTGTCAGCCACTTCTGTGATTTTATGTTTCCCCCTTCTGCCTAAGAAATTTTGTAAGGAGGGAAGACAACGGGATGTATAATTATGAAGATGACAGCTAGAAAAGCAAGCATGGGGAAAACTGGGAAGAGAGAACAGCAAAGTCATGTAATGCTAATCCAAAGAAAGTCAAGCCTCAGATGAGTCCTGTTGTGATGAGTTGCTCTTTCCACTGATAAGGACTCCATTAATTCTGCTGGTGCAAAGTTCAGATTTCATATCATCCAAACATCCACATTTTACCCGTCTCTCCCTCCTGTGAACTCCATCCCCAAAACTCCTAATGTTCCTGCACTTTTTTCACGCAGCCTTTAGCACACTGCCTATTCTGCAGGTGCATTTCATCCGCTGAAAATCCCTCAGTCCTTCTGCATTCCTGCCCTTGTCACCAAACAAATTACATTTCTTTAAAAAAGCATCCCAACAGCAGTGGAGGAAGATGTTGGAAAGTTCTTTTTTAGTACTATAGTGTTTGATCCCTATATCTGTGATTAATGCTTCGTTTTGTACTATACAGTACTTCGTAAAACGCCAGAGATTAATGTGGCTTTGTGTTAACTCCCTACATCTGTGACTAATAGTCTTGTACCAGCTAGTGCTTCCTTATTTACCTATATTAGTGATTAAGATGTACTAGCAGATGTTTTAGTTTTGAGAACAAAGATAAGCGTGGTAGGGCAAAGAATGATAAGAGAAGTGCATCATGACCTGACGACATACTTGAGATATTCTCAAGGAGAAAAGATTCATTAGAGGATCCAGAACCATAAATGGAAAATTTGGGGAATGGGATGTTCCCAAACCATCACCAAAGACCCTCAAAAGACCCCTACTGATATCCAAATAAATCCATGGAAATAATTAACATATATGCATGTATTCAGGAAATGTAATGCATATGTAATAGAAATGCATGTATTCAGGAAGTGTAGTATGTAATAGAAATGCAGTGAATATATATTGGTTTCATGAATATAACCTGGTCTGCTAGGCTGCTGGGTGCACACGTTAGGTGGAGCAATCCCCATGCACCCAGCACACTGAACAAAGTAATGTCAGCTTTCTTACCTAACCAACTGGTTAGAGTTTATTTCCCCGTTTTCAGTGACAGTGACATCCTGACAGCGTAAGGCATTTGACAAGAAGAAAGCAGTGGACTGAGTAGGGAGTTTCAGAGCACCCAAGGCTGGAGAGGCTACAGACAGGTAGCTTTTTGCTCCAGCTTGAGTTTTTCTGCAAGTGGACCAGTCTGCAGCAGAACAGTCTTGGAAGTGAGTTCATCACAGAAGGGAGAGGAGCCCACAATACCACGGTAAGAGGAAAAGCTGTTAATATCCCCCATGGAGCTGTATTTTACTAATCACAGAGATGGAACCTGCAGCTTGTTACAGCTCTTCCAGCATCTCCATAAAGCAAGATCACTTGGCTACAGCTAATTTCTCAAGATCATTGCTTCAACCTACCAACTCTCCTGAGCACCAGCGAGTAGGGAAAGCCTTACAATTCAGAGAGCCCTTTGGGCTGCAGAAGCACCCTCTCATTTGCCAGAGATAAGTTTATTCAAGAGCTGAAAGAACACATTTATCTTTTTTCCTTCACATAGCTTCCAGAGCCCCAGAAATGAAATGAGGTGACCAGCACAGGTGACAAGAAACTGGCACCTATTTGCGAATTTGCACCAAGAACCACCTCAGTGTTGACCCCCACATATCTAAGTAGGGTACACAATCATCAGCTGAAGCATTCTGACTAGGCAAGGAATTAAATTGTTGTTTTGGTTTGTTTTTTTTTTAATCTAGCCACTGAGCTGAGGAAGACTGACAAAGCTGGACAGAAATTCAGGTAATAATCCTCCTGATCTTTCTACATCAGAAACTTCCATCCACATGTTGTCTTAACACAAGGGGCTCCAAGATTCCTGCATGCAGTTGTCTTTCCTAATCAGGTCTCAATACGCAGACTCCAGTGAAGCAAAGAGATTTTGTTTGTATCTCCATGCAACACTTGGAACATGCAATCATACTTCCTGCAAAAAAAGCCAGACAGACATCGTATTTCTTGTTTTAGAGGAAAAAAGAGAAAAGGACTACAAAACCAGAGGGGTGCCCAGACCAAGTTTTGGCATATGTCTGAGATGATAATCAGACTACCCTGGCCTTACACAATAGGATGCAGCAAAAGGGAAGCTAATGATTAAGCAGTGTGGTTCAATCATTCTCCAAGGAATGTGGTAAAAGTTAGAGAGTTTATTTGTGATTTTGTTACCTTGTCAACACCGGGTTTAAAAAACAGACCTCAACATTTCTGTATGTTATTAAAAAAATTCATCAGTCCTTTATCAATACATAGAATATGAGTGGACACAGGAAAGACAAGTGACATATAAAGGGCAACTAAATCCACACTTCTTAAAGGTAAGACAAAGAGCTACACACAAGTAGTCACCCAACAGAAATAGAAAGGCAGTGGCAGTTCTTATGTATATCTCATAGTTCATTCATTTACAAGAGGAATATCCATGTATATTTCCATACTACCATGGGGCTGAATCAATCTGTGTATCTCGATCTGAATATTAGGATGGAACAACTCCAGCTGGAATAAAAGATAAGCTCTCACTTCCAGGGAGAGAGGTCCAACAAGATTAATATCCAGTCTTTTTCTGAGAGGTTTCATGCTGTACACTAATTCTGTCTCACCAAACACAATGAAAGCCAACTAATTAGATCATCACACTCCTTCTACCACATGAACTGCCTTTGTTTGCTTCAGGCCAAGAGCAAGGCCAAGAGCAATCCAGCTGTGATTAAGATTCTGACAACTGCTGCTCGGGAACAAAACCACAGCGTGTTTACGCTGGACAAAGAGTGCCTTGAGTCTGCCATGGACCAGCTCCACTCCACCAGCAGGAGTTTTATCTACAATGCTATAATGAATTGTTTTTGATCTGATATTTGCTATTGTCCTTCACCACATTTCTTTTGCCAAAGACAGGCATGTGCTTGATGAGTCAAGCACCAGTTTCATAATTTGCTAGTTTTCATGAGAGTAGCAACATGTACACAGCTCCCTGCTCATCAGCACAGGGTATCGCAACTGCCTTGTCCCACAGCATCTGCTGCCATGATGTGTCATCTCCTACCTGTCACAACCACAAGATGCTGCCAACAGGTATTCAACCATAACTTACACAACGTTGACAGTATCTGCAGGTTGAGTATCAGAGGAGAGCCCTTTTCCTGTATCATCACTTAGTTTCATCAGTGGTGGGTCACCAGAAATTAGAAAGGCTCACACAGGAGAATTTCCATAAAGCATCAAAATACCATAAACACTGAGCAAAATACGAGCTATTGCACAGGCCACATTAATAATTTATATTCATCCCTGTACAACTCAAACCCACTTTATTAATTATCTGAAGCTGCTGGGAAACATTTAGCAATGCCACAGGAAACAGGCATCCAGCTACTGAAATTAAATCCAATTTGAGAGAGTACACAGGGTCTTGCTGCATGGAAAAATAAAGCCCATAATATTTGCAGAACCTCACCAAACCTCTCGAATAAGGAGTCACTCATTTGGCAAAACTCCTAATTTTTAAAAAATGTACAAGTGTTGCAGTACTAAGCCAGTAAGTTTTTACGATGACCTGCTGCCTTCATTCTCCCAAGGTAATCCCCAAATCCACTATTAACATCAAGATAATTTATCTACACAAGGCAGGGGCAAAAATATGGGAGACAGGTAAAGATGCATTAAGGTGAGTAGGAAGGAAAACAGCACTCCAATCCACACGACAGCATCTGCAATATAGCCCTTGGACCCAAAACTGGCAGCCAGAACAGATTAAGAAACAAGCAAAATGAGAAAGAATTTCTGCATGGAGGGGAAGAAAGGCTGGAGTTAAAAAAACAAGATGCATTTAGTTCAGAGCAGTGGCACAGTCTAAATCCCTTTTCTTTCTATTTCCCCCCAAATAACGCATGAAAATTCCTCCAATCAGCAGACAACCAGGGAAACTAATGACAGTACAGAGAGCATCCTACCTCTGGAAAATCTCCTGGAGGGTTTCCCTAGTGAAGGCGTTGCTGTCCTGGAAGACATTGTTGAGGGCATGGAGGGCGCACAACTCCCTGCGTTGCTTCTCATGGTAAATATGCTGTGGCGGTAGCTGGGATGGCTCTGGCGATTCCGATTTGGTCTTGTCACCTTTCCATGGCACACAACTCATTTTCTCGATGGGTGGATGGGGAGTAGGTGGTGAAAAATGAAGGAGGCTGAAGTTTCTGCCTCCACAGTCACAACAGCAGCCCACTGCCCCTTTCTTTTGTGGGCAAGTGCTGCTTCCAGCTTACAAACCCTCCTCTTGTGCTTCAGTTTATTCAGTAATTGCCTCTGACGGCTGGTTTCAAAAACCACATGAAGATCTGCAACATATTTTTCCTCCCTCCTCCCATACCCCATAAAACGTAGTATTTCCCTCCCCTCCACAGAAACAAAAAATTTAAAATGTCAACATTTACAGTTCTCCTTAGTGTAAAGGTACCAGCTGGAATTTACCACATCGCTCCTTTTCTTCCATCTCCTTTGGTCTACAGTGCCACAAAAAAAGGTACCCAGACCAGGGAACAAGGAGAGGCCCACCCCAAAGTGCCAAAGGGGAGAAGATGAAGCCAGCGCCTGGTGCTGCCTATAGGAGCATGGGGTGGTTAAGCATTTATCAGCTGCATTCTTCCATTCCTTTGGGAACGACTGAATCCTGGCAGGAAGATGGCAACAGCTCGGGAAAGGAAACCGCTTCTTGCTAGGCCACGAGAAACCCAAGTCCAGGCTGCGGGGAAGGCGATTCTTCACAGGTCACCCTGCGCTCCGACAAAGGGAAGTCACCGTTAGCCACGAGAGGCAGCACAAAGCCCGTGGGAGCGAGGGTAGGGCAGGCGGGACCAGCCCCACGGCCTGCCTCGCACCCTTCCTCCCCGCCCCCTCCCACTCTACGCCCTCACAACACCACCACCACCACCACCAAAACAACAACAACAGCAACCCGTGCGGGAGCCGCTTCCCACGAGCGAGGCCCAGCGACCCCCGCAGCCCACCGCGCTCAGGAGAGGCCCCCGTCTAACCCCCACCCGGCCCTTCGGGGTTCGCTGCCGGGCCGAGGCGCCCTCCCTTCCCCTCGGGAGGGTTCGAGGGGCCCCGCCGGGCCGGGACAGGCCAGGCCTGTCGGGTCNTGCCCCCTCTGACGTCGGCGATAAAACGAGTCGGGACGCAAGCGAAAGCGGTCTCACCGCCCGCTGAATAAACAAACGTAAATCCTTCCCCGGCTCCGTTCTCTGCCACGGGCTGTCACTTGTGGCCGGGCGGAGGAGCAGGACAGGCAGCTTCCCCCCCCGCTTTGCAGGGGTCACCTGCCAACCCGCAGAGCCCCTCAGCCGGAGGGGTTTCGCCTTGGCGCTGGCGTCCTGCCTGACGGCCCCCGCCGGCGGTCTGAACACTGTGGGCTCTCATGGCGAGCAGGCTAAGGGGTTTTCTGTCGGGACCCCAGGGTGGGAGGAGCGGAGGGGTCCTTTGCGAACCCCGGGAGCTGGTGGCACGACAGCCGGGACGGCAAGTCCCGCGGACCGCACGAAGAAGCGGCGCGCCCCCCCACCGTTCCATTGGCTGACACAACTATCAGTGAAAACTCCCCTCTTTCTCATTGGCTATCCCGAGAGAATGCCCTCCTACCAGGGCGGGCTCTGTTGCATCACTTGGTCCCACCCAGGCCTTCGAGATCCCTTATTCGATTGGCTGTCAAGATTGTTTGTCACGAAGACGGGCTCTGCTATTGGACAGCCGGTCCCGGACACGTCGAGCGGGCTCTGTTGTGTGTGTGTATGTGTAGAAAACAAGCCGAGCTGGCAGTGCTTCTCCTATTGGCTTCGCGCGCTTCGAGGGGGCGCGGCCTCTTCTCATGAATAATCACGACACCACCCGCTGTCGCCATGGTAAC
Source organism: Vireo altiloquus (assembly GCA_013396875.1). Lineage (NCBI taxonomy): Eukaryota > Metazoa > Chordata > Aves > Passeriformes > Vireonidae > Vireo > Vireo altiloquus. The sequence continues at coordinate 1,164,031 of VZRF01008470.1, read as the reverse complement.
ATGCAAATTTCGCCGCTGCGCCCCCGGTGATTGGCGGGCACCGCCTTGGCGGGCCGGGGGCGGTGCCGGGGCGGAGGGGCGGAGGGCCGGGCAGGGAAGGGAAGATGGCGGCGGCGGAGCGGAGCAGATCCCCGGTTCGTGGGGGGTCCCCGGTGCCGGCCTGTATGTTCGCCCCGGAGCCCGGCTCCCCGGGCGGACGGCCTCGCGTGGCGGCGGCCGCCTGTCCCCTCCGCGCAGCCTTCGACGGCGAGGACGGCGAGGCGCTCAACGGCGAGCCCGAGATCGATCTCACCAGTAAGGTAGGCCCGGCGGGGGGGGGGGCGGCGGCGAGCGCCATCACCCCGCCGGGCCCCCGCTGCCCTGCTCCCTGCCGGTCGGCCGTGCTCGGGGGCTGCCTCCCCAGCCTGGCCGCTCCCCGCGCCTCAAGAGAGCGAGAGGTTGGGGCCCGCCTACCTCCGCCGGGACGGGAGGCTCCCCTGAGCGCTCCCCCGGCCCCAGCATCACCTGGGCGGGCGACAGAGCCAGCGGTGCCGTGTGGAGGCGGCCGGGAGAGGCGCAGTAAAGTTGTCCCGTACCTCGGCCGGGACAGGAGGGTCCTGGCAGGCTGCTCCGCCCTGCACCTTCCCCGCCTCGGCTGCCCGGGGGGAACGCCAGCCCACAGCCGGTGTAGCATCCTCAGGAAGCGCAGGGTTTGGAGCTGTCAGCTGCTGCAACGTCCCGCTGACGTTTGCCCTCTGCGCTGGGTCTCTGTAGTTATCTCTGCTGCCAGTTGTACTAGTTCCTGGGACTTTCTCCGCAATCTTAAAAGGAGGTCAAAGCTTGTAACTTTTGAGTACAAGAGCGCAGTGACAAGGGTGCCTTGCTCTTGCAAACAGTGTTAAGTCAACGCAAAAAAGGCTTGTTCACCTTGTGCAGTTCCTTTCTAGGATCCCAGTGGCAAAACTGTGTGGTGGTCTTATTTCTGTCAGAATCAGTTCTCACTTCCATCCTGCAGGAAGGTACATTGTAGTAATATGTGTGTGCCAGAGCCTGCTACAAACTACTTTAGCTGCCTTCTGTCACTGTTTGCTATTTTTTTTTTTTCTAATTGGCTGATCTCTTTAACTGTTTACGTTTTGCTGCCACGGGTTTGATGTACTGTGGTGCTATCTCCCACTCTAAAGTCACCTGTAAATTTCATTTGGTCCACTTGTAGTTAAGTCATCCAGACGTCAGCATAGCTGGTGTTTCCTCCTGGTTTTCTCTCATTCCTCCTCTCCATGCTTCCACCTTAAGTTCCTCCAGAGTCCTGGACTTTCTTGCCGTCTGTGCACAGAGAAACAGAAAGAGGAATTGTGTCTGTGGACATGGAAACAGGGTTTTTTTGAGTGCATGACTGGATATTTTATGATGTCATACTGTGTTAAAAAAATGTTATGAAGATATCTTATAAGATAGTAAGGAATAGAAATCAAACCTGTAGTATTTATTGAGCCACCTGTTCGTGCTTTAATGAGCTGGACAAGATTTTTATACAGAATGCCAATATTGATCTGTGCTTTGTCTTGGACGTGACTGCTGTGGAAGAGGGCCAAGGAGAGCATCATTGATTCTTCCCAGCCAGGAACCTGACCAAAACTCCAGCAAAGAGAGAAGAGAGCTTTTCTCCCCCAAACTCGCATTTGTGGTGTCAGTCTGTCTTCCATTCCTAGAAATCTGCAGGTGCTGTGGAGGTGGTAGGTAAGCATTTTTTTGACCTTTATTACAGTTTATTTTTCCATACAGCACTCTTTCCCCTGGACTTTTCATTCATCCCTGTCTTGGACAAGAGCTGAAACTGTGAGCTGTGCTCCATCTTTCCATATCAATCTCCCACTGTGTGCTCAAAACAGCAATCCCATATGGTGAGAATGCAGTAGCTAACCTGCGTGTCCCCGACCCCCTCATCTCTTCTGTCTTCTCACTTGAATTGTTCCACTCCAGTCCCTACTTAAAATGAGGACTCCCACTGCAGTCAGTTTGTTTGATAGTTGCTAGTTCTGTCCTGGTCCTTCTGACCCACCCCCTGGCTGTGTTAATACTTTTCTCCTGGTCCTCTCCCTGTGCATTCACTGCAAGGTGAGCCCTTTTTAGAGAGAAGCACTTTGGGATTCTGTTATCAAGTGCACCTTGTCAGCTGGTCAGGCAAACAGTTCCATTCATCAGCACAAATTCATTATCATGGTGATCTTAATGTGTGTTTGTTTTCCCTTCAGTGCCAACACACTGGAGCAGTAATCAACTTTCAGGTCAAAAGCCGTAGCACACAAGGCTATTAGTGAAGCTGATACTTATATTAGATCTACATTGACAACAGAACTTTAGTAGCACCTAAACAATGTATGTCTACAGGGCATAGAAAACAAAACATGACATTACAGAAGGTGCCTTTCCCCCAGCTTCTTGATGGCTCATGGTGGCTTTCTAGCCATGCAAAATGTCAGGCTCTGTTTTTCCAAGAAAGATTAGCACCACGTACCACATAGTATTTGATTTGCCCTTAATACTATAGTATTGTTTGCCTCATGGATATAGGATGCTTTTTTGTAAGGACTACCTGTAGTGCTGGTATAACCCGAACTCAATCTCTCTGGTGTCTTGAAATTGCTGTTAATTAAAGCTATGGCCTCTTGCTTGCTGTTGGGCAGTGCAGAATGGCACAGTCCAGTCTGTCTCCAGGAGCAGGCCCATTTCTGGTGGGTGTTAATCCCCAAACTGATCAGAGGAGAGGCAGGCAAACCACCTCTCCCCAGAGATTGGGAAGGGACTTGAGAGATGGCATTTCAAACTCATGAGATATGTTTCCTTTTGCTGTCTTAAGAATAAAACAGTAACTGGTTGTTACTTTTTTGCCCTGTAGGAAACCTGAGGTTGCTAGACCCGCATGGCTCCTACTGATAACTGCTCAGTGCCTGACAAAGTGGAAAGAACAAAAGTGAACATTTTTGACTTTGTGAAAACCTCTTAAAAACATGCATTCATAGGGCAGGCGTGGAAGGGGTTGCTCAAAGGTGAAAAGCAAAGAAAGCAGAGGGACCAAAATGGAGGACTTCTCTTCAACCAAGGAAATGGCAGAGAACAGGCTTTCTCCATCCAGGAAGCTAAAGACATCTTCAAAACAGCACATCAAGCCTTGCAGTGACCCTGGAAACTGCAGAACTGGCTGGGGCTGCGACTCAGAAATAGTTGTCAGAAATGCTGAACGGCATTGGAAGGTGTGATCCATGAAAGCTGCTGTTTTATCTACAGATACTTCTCTTGATGTCCTGCTATGTCATATCAGCTGTAAGCTTCATTGGCCCAGAGTAAACTTTGGAGGCAGTATGCCACTGGAACACCCTTCAGGAGCACCTTTGCATGGCAGTGAAAGCAGCAGTGTGGGGGAACGATGTTTTGAGCTCATGTGAGGGAGCCTGTGCTGCTTGAGACCCCGCAGCCCTCCTGCCTGGCAACGTTAAGAAAGGATAGAATGAGCTGCTGAGTGCCTTGGTACTTGTTAAATATCCTGCCTGGTCACACTGCTGGAAGCACTTGGTCTCATAGAAAAATAGAGCTGGTGATGAGGCCTGAAGAAACTGAAGTTAGTGTGCTCTGAGCTGGTGGCCCCTGTTATTTTATTGATCTCTGTGTGTGTTACAGCCCGTTTAATAGATCTTCCTGAGTCCCTGACTTTGCTGGTGCACTGGCCTAAGCAGTGAGCCTGTCTGCTGTCCTTCCAGGAATTCCTGAAAGTACTTGCAGGGCAAAATGAGCCCTACACATCAAAATGCAGCCTTCCATTCCCGCCCGGACTGAGCCTCTCAACAGCTGCTGATTTCCTTCTCAATACATTTACATCCAGTGGTTTCCCTCAAGAAGAAAATGAAACTGAAAGGAAAACGGAACTGAAAGAAAAACTAATAAAAGCAAAACTCTTTCTTTTGTAGCCTGAAATAGAAAGACTGTGACCTTCCAGAGTGCTTTGGTACCCTTTGCAGACCATGCCAAGTAGTTAGGTAGGGCGTGTGTCCAAAAGGGGCACGTGAAGGTGATTGTATCTCTTGTAGCTGTCTGGCCCTTGCGGACAGATGCCTGTTCTCTGGGACCCTTAACATCTGAGGAAAGCGTTGCTTCGGCAACCTTAAACCTAACCAGCACCTGCTGTCTGTGCTTCAGTTTCCCAGCGTGCATCACTATGGTTTTAAAAGCTGCTTAAACATTATTTGTGGGGGATTCCTTTACATTCTAGATTTCCAAAAAAAGCCTTCATCAAGTGTGTTATAGTGGTAGTAATAAAGGTAGTTTCTCTTTGAAAACACATTGTGTTAACTGTTCTAGCAAGTCAGGCTATATTAGAAAATGTTGGGCAGACTCGAGGATGTCATTGTCAACTGCTGTAAACCACATGTTTTAGGCAAATCTAGCACAGATTTCAGTCTCAGTGCATAGTAAAGGGAAGTGCTTCTTTCTGGGTGTGATTTTGGGACGTATATGTAGGGACGGCTGTAGATGTCACTGAGTGTTGGCACAGGTGTGCCTACCCATAGGGCTCTTGGTGAGTGACAGCCTTTACACCTGTTACTAAAAGTGCCTTTTTCACAGAAATGTGTCTCAGTCGCTACAGCTATCAGGCTGCTGTACTGGGATGCTCAGCTACCAACAGATTTGTAACCATGGAGGCAGCCAGAGAGCAATTCGAGTGGCTGATGGAGGTCTCCTTGGTCTGTCGCTGCCATGCCACCATTGTGGCTGCTCTGTGCAAGTGTCCTCAGCTGTACTGTGTGACCAATGCAGATTTCTGCCAGAGATGGTGCTATACCATTCAGTTCTAGGAAAAATCATTCCTGAAGCACTCTCTTGTCCTCATTTTCTGCTTTTTTTATATTATTGTTTCATTCTCTTGATGTTCCTGCAGGGAAGGGCAAAGGAAGTTTGATTATTTCAAAGCTGCAGTCAGAGCTTGTTGGCAACACAGCTGCTGGCCTACAAAAGTGCAGCTCTCCACTGAAACCTCCAGATGTGCTAATACAAATTGCTTCGTATGTCTGCTCCTCTGCACTGTAGTGTAAAGTACCTAAAAATTGAAAATCATGCTTATTCCTGTTCTCTCCTTTCCTTCTGCCCCCTCAGAAAACAGAAGGGGACATCAAATATGTGAAAGACTTAGGAGATGCTGTGGATTTTGATGCCCAGGTGTTGTCTGCAGTGAGGTCTGGTTGGCTTTCTCTGGCTGTCCAGTCATGTTTCGGGGGAGCAGCAGCACTCTTTGCAGCAGAGACTGTGGAGTACCCAGCTAAGGAATTTCTGTGGAGAAAATATCTCCTCCCCTTTCTGTTTTCCTTGCATGAAAACATATTGGAGTGTTCACTTAAATGTGGCTTTTAAACATTGGTTACATCAAAATGAGATGCTTGGTATTCTTACTTGCTTTGAAGTATATTTTCCGGCATAAATTAACTCTGAGCTCAGACAAACAACCTTGTGCAGTGTCACAAAGAAATAGCTGTTAGCAAAACTGGTTTAAGAAACAAAACAAAAGAAAACCACCACAAAGCGGTCCTGGAAAAAGAGTCCTTCTCTTTCAATAAAGCACATAGATTGATTGTGCTTGTAACTGAAGCTGGTTTTGAAAATGTTTGCCTGACATCTGGAAATGGATATTCAATCTTTTTTTTCCAGCTGGTGATGGTGAGTCCAACATCAGAGCAATATGACAGTTTGCTCCAGCAGATGTCAGAAAGGATTGATGAGGGATGTGGGGAGACCATCTATGTCATTGGACAAGGATCAGGTGAGTATAGCTTCTCCAGCAAAACAACAAAAATTATTAAAATTATAAGCATAACCTAGTTCATCTAACTAGACTGCTGATGAAGGTAATGCTTGCTTTTCCAGAATTCATTGAACACATACATAAAATATAGCAGAACAGAATATGTGGGACAGACTCTTTTATTTTATTCCTGCCAACAACTGTCTTACGTAGTGGAGCTAAACTGCTAAACTTTTTTTTTTTAATAAAATCATGCAAGTTCTTATTTCTAAATAAGGCATATCTTGTCTGAGCACACCAGGAAAAGACAAAGAATCTAAAATGATAGTAACAGCTTTAGTACAGATGTCCTCAGTGTCTGTGAAGGTCTTGTTCTGTCTGATTTTGTTCACTGCTCTGCTGGAAATAACATATTTTTACCCCCCAGGAATGTATTATAGATACTTCACACAGCCAAAATATATGCTGCTAACTTTGTTAGTATGTGTCTGTACTATGGAGGGAAAGGTTTTCCTTTGCTCAGCATGAGACCTTTATTGTCACATTAATTGGCGTGTGACTGCAGTCATTTGCCTTTGCAGATTTTAGCAGGTAGCATGGAATACCTTTTTGTTCTTTCTGACAATTTGAATATTTGCATCTGATGCTGGTAAAATAATACTGAGCATGCCCTTGCTTTGAAATTGAAATTTCTTTTCTGAATATAAAATAATTGTCTGTGATTATCATAAGGCTAAAGGCATGTTTCAAGTATACTGGATATCTGCTGGATATGAAGTTGTCATGCTCAGACATTTGCTGTGTTTGAGGAAGAATATGAAACCCTGTTTGTCAGTGCCAGGGTTGGCTGAAATAATGGAGGGAGGGAACAGTGTAACCTCGGAACTGCGTTTTGGGTTTTCTTGGAGTTTTGTGAAGCAGCCAACACAGCAGAGAAGCCAGAATTAGATGGCCAGTCTTCGTGCAGCCAGTATCACAAATATTATGCTCTTGCCTCCAAGCAATCTTCCCACATGTACTCTGAATCCTTGGTGTTTGGGATAAGCACATCTGCAGTGGAGATCTAGCTAGTCGGGCTAGTACCTGCTTTCTTTTCTAGGATACCTTGTGAGAGTGTTAACTGGTGGTTGTTGCAATGATATACCTAGAAGTAGGCATTTCTTTCTTAAAATAAACGTTAAACTTCTGACTTCATTTTGGGTTGCAGCATAATCAAGGAAGATAGGGATATTTTCAACAGAGAAAGGATCTTGGTATCCCTGCCACTGTCTCTCCTTCTAATTCCCTTTCAGCATCTGGTTTTCATCATCCCAGATACCCAACTCAGCTGACTGAGAAGCGAATGAAGACTGACACAGGAAGCTCATTAGTTCACCAGTAGTGACCTTTCCCATTCTCCCTTGGCTCTTGCCCTTTCCTGGCCTCTACTTCTCATTCCCCTCCTATAACCCAAGGCTCAAGACATGGGGCTTTTAGTTTTCCTCAGTCTCAGCCAGCTTATGAGCAAGTTTGGAAATTGCCCAGTAACTCTGCTAGTTTTAGAGCTGGGCAGTAATTAAAATGCTGATAAGTTCATGCAAATTGCAGTTCCTGCTTACCAGCCGATGAGTCAGCCATGTATATGAACATGTACACATGGCAATAACTTTGGTCATCCGGGTGCACTGTGGCTCTCCACCTTTGTTTGTTGTTGTGTGGGTGGTTTTTACCCACAGAGGAGATTCTGGGGTGAAATCTGTGCACCTTCACAGCACCTGGATTGGGAAGGAGACAGTGGTGGCCTTGACCATGTCTAGATAGTTGCCACTGGCATGCTCTGACTGTCAAACCTTTTGCTTGGGTGAGCTGCTCAGAGGAAGTGATGCCTCTTTTTTTTTTTTCTGGTCTCATGTGCTGTCAGCATTTCTTTCAAGTGCTAGGATGAAGGGAGTGAAGCATGCCAAAAACATTGTTTTAACTGGAGTACATGGGGGCTAAAGAAATTGCTGTGCAGGTCAGACTTGCAGAAAATGTGTATTTGGGGTGTGGTTTTATAAAATAAGCTGATTGTTTACAGTGGTCCCACATTTACCACTAATGGCTAATTGTGGTGATGTTTCACTCAGAGCTTTCCTTTTGTTGATGCTTTACCTTTTCTTCCAGTGTGAGAGGAGATACTTTATCTGACTGAAGGACACAAAGTACCTTCAGTACATGAAGTAAGGGAATTAGACAGAAATGTGTCTTTCTTGTCAATCCCTATGTATTTACTTATAAAAATTGTGAAGTAAACTCCTCTAGATGAAAGATGGTGCTTTTCTAGTGTCTTTTAAGCCTTAGAGTGAAGACCATCCCTTTTTATTTTGGACCAAGGATGCTTATTCTGTAATGATATACATCTGCAGTCCACGTATAAATCCCGATGGATGTGCAGGTCCCGGGCAGGATGACATTGCTGCTGCCTGTTGCAAGGTGGTGCTCACTGACTGCTCTTTATCTCCTCAATGCCACACTAGATGGGACTGAGTACGGTCTGAGTGAGGCAGACATGGAGGCGTCCTATGCCACGTTGAAGAGCATGGCAGAGCAGATCGAGGCAGACGTGATCCTCCTGCGGGAGCACCAGGAGGCTGGGGGCAAGGTGCGCGACTACCTCGTTCGGAAACGTGTGGGTGACAACGACTTCCTGGAGGTCAGGTGAGGAGCCGGGTGGAGACAGCGTTAGTCAGCAGCTCAGCTGCATTTTTACCGTGTGAGCAGTGCGTGGTGCTGAGCCAGCAACGCCGCTTCGAGTCTGGGTGTTGGAGCTGCCCAACAAAGGGCGTCGAGCTTGACCACTCCTTGCTGATGAAATTGCCTTTTTGTTGTTGTTGCTGTCTCTTTTGCGAACAAACTGTTGGTGGAAATTTGCCTGTGTCTGTTGCTGTCTGGGTGATAGCCTCACAGTTGGGGGAACTTTTGTATGCTGGGATGCCAGAAAGGAGTCACACGTGTGGCTGTATGTGTGTGAATGTATGCTCACTGCTGGAACACCATACTTTTGACTAAGGATCCAGTTCTGTTCCAAGACTGTAATGATACAAGTCACCTTTTAATGGACATATACTAGCTTATATAACATGATTTGAGAGTCTGCCCAGACCTGGATGGAGTGTATTTCCAACGTTTGCCAACAGCCATAATAGCCACATTGATCAGAGTCAAAGAAGGAGCTTGCTGTAGGACATGACTTTCTCCTAAAATATTTCTCTTTTTTTTTTAGCTTATCCTTTTCTGGGAACAACAATTTTAATTTTTGTGCTCTACTTAGCACTTGGTGCTGTTGCAACATGAGAAATGTGAGAAAGGAAGAGGTGTTCTAGACCAAGTTGGGATTTAGTCTTCCTTTTGAATTGCCACAGTGTTTATGTTGGATTGCAGAGACAAGGAGTTGGAATAGAGACACTCTGTATGGCATCAAGCAGTGTCACGTTCAGTTGACTATGTTCTGGACACCGGTGACATGTTTCCACAGTCTTCCACATCCCAGTCCCCAGAGTCTGGGATCTCCACTGTTAGTTAATAACTGTAAAAGAATCTCTATTCTGCTTGTGAAGATCTAGCATTTTTTAATCTCTGTTTGAAGGGTACGGAGAAAAAGCCATTTGCAGGAGCAGTGATGTTTGGGTTTTTTTCATCATTTGTTCATTTCTTCAGGTGCCATATCTTACCAGGCTCCTTTTTCCTTTCCCCTGCAGGGTAGCAGTGGTTGGCAATGTGGATGCAGGGAAGAGCACCTTGCTGGGTGTCTTGACTCATGGCGAGCTAGACAACGGCCGAGGCTTTGCTCGGCAAAAGCTCTTCCGCCACAAGCACGAGATTGAGTCAGGCCGCACCAGCAGTGTGGGCAACGACATCCTGGGCTTCGACAGCGAGGGCAACGTGGTGAACAAACCCGACAGCCATGGTGGCAGCTTGGAATGGACGAAGATCTGTGAGAAATCCACCAAGGTCATTACTTTCATTGACCTGGCTGGTCACGAAAAGTACCTGAAAACCACCGTCTTTGGCATGACCGGCCACTTGCCTGACTTCTGCATGCTTATGGTAGGTAGCAAGAAAGATGGACTGTACCAGCTGGAGTGGGGCTGTTCACAGCTTTAACAGCCTCAACGTCTTTCCTGTCGCAAAGTGCCTGGGGGGTTTTGGAGGGAGGCAGCATCTCACATTGCTGGAGAGCAGAAACCTCCTTGGCTATCTCTTCTGTACTCTGAGGCAAGTGCCCCAGGACTGTCAGTCCCAGATAGGCCCAAGGTTTGTGATTCTTGAAAATGGAAAGATTTCTGAATTCTAAAAAACCTTGATAAAACTGAGGAGAAGTGAGTCAGTCCTCTGCCAGTGTCCAACAGCATTTGAGATGAGCTGTGTCTGGTCGTATTGTCCCAGTGGCACGTTAACAGCCTAATCACAGTCTACTGCACGTCTGACACAAGGCCTTCTCTGTAATCCAGCTTACTGCAGAAGGAATATTGACATCCCTGTATTTTATATCCTTGGCGTAGGTTGGGAGTAATGCTGGGATAGTTGGAATGACCAAGGAGCACTTAGGCCTGGCGCTTGCACTTAACGTTCCCGTCTTTGTTGTGGTGACCAAGATTGACATGTGCCCTGCCAACATCTTGCAAGGTGAGTCCTACATGCTCTCTCCAGAGCTGTTTCTTACCTCTGTGTGTGTTGGCTGTCCTGTGCTTGGGTTCAGGAATTACTGCTAGAAGAAACTGCTTTCTCTGGTTCTGACTGCATCCTAAACACCTTCCAGAAATCTATCCTTTTCCCTTGCTCATTTTGCAGGTGGTTCACTTACGGGTGTCAAAATTACCCATGCTGGGGATTCAGTTGAGCAGCCCAAAAGTGTTTGCTGTAAGGTTTTGCTTAACTGAGCTCTAAGAGGAGCAGCATACAGCTGGGGTTTGGGCTTTGCTTTCTCTCTGGGTATTTAAACCTGGAGGAAAAGTTTGAGTGTGATTTTAAGCTGTGATCGGACTTGATCTCCAGCAGGTGTTAGTGAAGAGGCAGCTGCTTGTTACCTCCTGCTCACCTGGGCATTTCTCAGGTACGCTGGTATAACTACAGCAGCTCCTTCCTCTGTCTGAACAAGCAAACTACACTTAATAAATCATGGTTTAAAGCAGCTGCGTATGGGCTATGGTAGCAGGATGGGAGGCAGGACTAGACACAAGCAGAGATGGCAATAAGTAGCATGGGCTAGTGGTTTTTTTCTCAGCAGAATTAAAGCAGCATCTCTAACCCCAGCAGTGTCCCATTAACCCATGCATGACGTTTTTTCAGGCTCTGACCTATTCTCACTTTTAAAACTGTCTTTAAACATTTCTCACGCCTTCAGAAACATGCTGTGGTTAATTGGAGCAATGAGATTTTTTGATAATCAGTTCTAAGAATCAGGGAAGTGAATGCTCCTGGTACTGTCTGTAGTTCAGTTCATTACTATAAAAATCCTAAATATGTGTCAGGCAAATAGATGCATGTGATCAGAAGATAATCTGTGTATCTCTATACTAGATATTTGGCAAATAAACATAAGACCTGACCATAAGACAATAACTGGGAAGGAAGGAGAACCTTTGGCTTAGCATGTGGAGAGAAGAGCTGCTCTTGGGAGAAGCTACTCCCGTGACATGCTCTGTTTAAAGTAAATAGACACAAGATTTGACTCAAGTATATCTGTGAAGAGCAGATGGCCTGATTAGATGTTTGTGTTTCTGTATCCAAAACATTGCTTTCCCATAGGCAATCATTTGTTTACAAAACTCTGCCTAATTGGATGACAACTGTAGAACATAAATGATTTGCTCTTTTAAGCCCTTAGTACCCTTTTTTGTTTTTTTCTTTGTTTATTGTCAGGCACTTTGTAGGAGGCTGATGCTAGTGCATCAGGTAGTGCCCCTGCTGGCTGCTAGATACGAGACTAAGAAAATAAGTTAAAAAGAGGCAAAAGCCGAAAATTGGAACCCATGAGATTTGTCCCAAAACACTGATTTCTGAATGTGGTCCCCCCACATTGTCCTAGTCTATGATGATCATCTTTACCTCCTTCATGCTTCTCCAGCCTCCTAGAGCTAGTTGACTGCCAGGGAAAATACACTGAGGTTTGTTTGGTCAAAATTGATTTCCAGTTCACATATTCTCAAATATTTCTGTCACTGAGTCCTAGTTTTCAATTAATTCACTAGGAAAAATCCTTTCTAGAAAGAGGAAATACCTTGTAACTGCTTAAAGCTACTAATAGACAGCTATAAAATGTCTACTTCACAGCCTTGCAAACTTGTCTGTCTGTTCATGTATGGTGTCGCTTGGCAGCAGGCTAGCTGGCATGAAATGGAAGATGGAATGGCTCCTAAGTCCTACCTGGGCTGCAGCAAACTCGTAGTCTCACCTTCAGCCATCTTCTGTCTTATCTGTGGCCAGAGCACCCGTCTCCCTTCGGGGAGAGACCCCACAAAAGTGATTTGTAAAGACAGGAGATGCTGCCCTAACAATATTCATTTCACCCTTTAAGAAACCCTGAAGCTGTTACAGCGACTGCTGAAGTCCCCAGGGTGCAGGAAGATTCCCGTGCTGGTTCAGAGCAAGGATGATGTCATTGTAACAGCCTCCAACTTCAGCTCAGAGAGGTAACGGGAGTAGAGGAGAATCATTTCTCTTTCAATCCTATGTGGAGACTGGGTGAGGAGATTCAGAGAGTCCCATTGTCTAGATGTGTGGAGGTTGCATCTGCCATGTGGTGTGTTGATTCCATAAGAGTGTTGATTTTGAGGTTGACCTGCTTGTGTTCCCCTCTCTGAGGCAGAAATGAGAGGCTGCTTCTGGGCAGTCTGCAGAAGACAGCAGGGTATTCAGCTTCCTTCAGTACTGGAACCTTACACCTTTTCCCAAATGTCATTAGAAGGCAGAGGCAATGTTGTAGGTTTTCAGACATGGGGTGTTGTGCATCTGACTGCTTGCCAGGCTCTCCCTTCCTAGCACTGTGTATTGAATTCAGTCCCAAGATTTTGGATGTCTCCCGACATGTGGAAAGCCAGGTAGGAAGGTGAACTAACTTCATTTTCATCCATTTTCCTTTACAGGATGTGCCCAATTTTCCAGATTTCAAATGTCACTGGGGAGAATCTAGATTTGCTGAAGATGTTTCTTAATCTCTTGTCTCCACGGACCAGTTACAGGGAAGAAGAGCCAGCAGAATTCCAGATAGACGATACTTACTCTGTCCCGGTAAGGGGCCTGGTATTTGGAAGAATGTTCTGTTCCCTCTTTTAGGTTGAAGAAGGTATCTTCTCTAGAGAGGAGGGTTCTAGAGTTCTTCTGCTGGCCTGCTTGAGTAACCACAATTACTGTTTTTTCTTTTTTGGCATAGGGTGTAGGAACAGTTGTCTCTGGGACGACACTGAGAGGGCTAATCAAGCTAAATGACACCCTGCTGCTGGGGCCAGACCCCCTTGGCAACTTCCTCCCTATTGCTGTCAAGTCCATCCACCGCAAGAGGATGCCCGTCAAGGAGGTGCGGGGAGGCCAGACCGCCTCCTTTGCCTTGAAGAAGGTGAGATGATCTCCTCTAGACCCCCCAGAACAGGAACTGCCCGCCTAATTTTTGAGTGCTCTTGGAGTTCAGCTGCAGTAAGGCTGTTTCTACAAACCTCAGCTGCCTCATTTTGCAGTGGAATGAAATCCCGTAGAATCTGTGGTTCCACGTCCTGGTTTTTCTTCTTGGCAGCTGCCAGGGGATAGCAATACCACTAGGTTATGATGTTGGAGATATCTAAGAAAGTGGAGGCATTGCAAGAAGTCTCCTTTTGTGCTAGAACTGCAATAGTAGCCTGGGTAGTGTATTTGCACTACTCCTCTTGGCTTGTGGGACCAGCTGCATGATTTGGGGTTCAAAAATCAGCAAGATTTGATACGATTCCTCTTGCAAATGGTTTCTGTCAATAGAAGCTGCACTGATTTTAAGGAGATACAGTTTAAGCTACACCGTATTTCATGTGTTCAGGCTTTTTGTGTTACATTAACAGACATCATGGTTTTGGAGAGATATTTGCTTGGGTAATGTGCAACCAGGATGTATACTTTGCTTTCAAAGGATCAGTGAGGTAAATGTGTCAGTGTCTGGCATTTCCAGTACTCTAAAGCTTCCTTATGAACTTCAGGTGAATTTGATTTTTGCAACCTTTCCATAATATCCTATACATAACATAACTCAACTCTTGCTTTGCCTTTTGGTGGGCATGAGATAGTATCTGTGAAATCCCTTAGGATTCCGCTGGATGCAGTCAGCCAGAGCAGCAGATTTCTTCCCTGGAGAATCATGCTAAGGTTTTTTTGTGTCTCTGCTTTTCAGATCAAGCGTTCTTCCATCCGGAAAGGCATGGTAATGGTGTCACCCCGCCTGAATCCACAAGCCTCATGGGAGTTTGAAGCAGAGATTCTGGTGCTCCATCACCCCACCACCATCAGCCCACGATACCAGGCCATGGGTACGTGTGTCAGTGTTGATTTGTCTTTGTTTCCCAGTGGTAGCAGTTTATATCAGATCTAGCCTACGATAATTTTGCTTCTGATGTGCCTGCCAACCTGAATATATGCCATAGTTCCTAGTTTTGCCTTTCCCAGCATTGTGGAAGAGAGAGGGAAGGGAGCTGACAGAGTGAGGGAGGCTGTAAGGTAAAAAGGAGATGTGTGCCCTCAAGCGTACTTGGAACCTGTCTGTGCTCTATCTCCGTGGTGCAAAGATTCTCCACTTTCAAATGCTGATGGAAAGACTCATTTTGGGTCCTGCCCTCTAGCCCAGTTGCTTGGTGTGTAGGATTCTGTTGAGGGTGCTTCAGGACAGACACAATTTGAAGGCAGCTATCCTAACTTATGTGCACATTCTTTTTGGGGATGGAACAGTGGCAGCTACATGACCCATATGGTCTTTGCTGTAGGGTGAGGAGCTACCTTAGATGTGTCTCTGAAGCTCATTCCGCTAATGGCTCTGGCTGCTGAAAACCTTTGTGCTTTACATTCACAGTGCACTGTGGCAGCATCCGTCAGACGGCCACGATTCTCAGCATGGACAAGGACTGCCTGCGGACAGGGGACAAAGCCACGGTGCACTTCCGCTTCATCAAAACCCCGGAATATTTACACATAGACCAGCGGCTGGTCTTCCGGGAAGGCCGCACCAAAGCTGTGGGTACCATCACTAAGGTAAAGGCTGCTGAGTCCCACTTGCTTTTGCCTGTTAGCAACTTCTTCCATTGAGAAGCCAGCAGGAGAATCCGGATAGCTCTGGAAAACTGAGGAAAGAGCTGTGCTTCAACCACAAGCATCAGCCCTGACGTGGGTGGCGGATGACCGATGTGCTTTGTCATGTGGTGGGTCTTTAGCTGGTGTGAATGAGGGAATGTAAAGGCTGGGGCTGAGCCAGATGCCGCTGGTTCTGAAGGCTCAGTCTCTTTCTGACATCTTGTAGCTGGTCCCTTTGAGTCATGTTGTAGAGCTTAGAGTGCCACCTCAGCCAAGTGGCCCTTTCCAAGGGTGGGAGCTCAGAGGTCTAGGTTTCTTTTAACAGCTGCTGCTGCATTCTTCTCCTTACAGCTGTTTTTATAAATTCTCCTGAGGCTTTTTGTTAAAAAAGCAGCATTGAACCTCGTCAGATCAACCTGGCCATTTTAATGCTGAGTTTGGCCTGTCCCTTTGCAATTTGCAGCTTCTCCAGACCACCAATAACTCACCAATGAACTCCAAGCCACAGCAGATCAAGATGCAGTCAACAAAGAAGGGAGCTGTTACAAAACGAGAGGATGGTGTTGCCGCCGCTGGGACGGCAGCTGGAGGCCCTGCAGCTGGGGATGAGGCCCCCTCAACAGCTGCAGCACCACTGACACCTACTGCCCTGCAACCACTGGTAAGTGAGGAAAATACCATGTCTGTCTGAGCTGTTTGTGTCCTGGTTTCACCTGCTGGAGGAAGGGCACTCCAAAGCACAAGCATTATCCCCTCATACCTTGAACTCACCTTGCCACAGAAACAAGTAAAATATAAGTAGTCTTACAGCAGAAATCATAATTCTCTCATGACTGGATGACTCCATGGCTGACCTTTCAGCAGCCAGCAGCTCAGGGTACTGGGACAATTCAGAGTGGACCTCAGGAAATGTCTCGTCTAACCTCCTGCTCTAAATAGGATTAGCTGTGAGGTCAGACCAGGTTGCTCAGGGTTTTATCCAGTCATGTCTTAAAAATCTCCCAGGGAGGAAGACTGCACAACCTCCCTTGGCAACCTGTTCCACTATTTGACCATGTGCACAGTGAAGAAGTGTCTCTATATACCCCATAGCTGAACTAGTGAAACATCTAACAGCTAGTCACAAAAGGGGTCTTCAATGTCTATAGGAGAGGTAGAGTATCCCTACACTAGAGAAATTACAACCTAAGTGTTAGGCACAGGTCGTCTGCCCTGTCAAAGAGGAAGGATGGGGACATCCAAAAAGAAGGAAAGGCTTTAAGTTTCTCTTTAGAGGAATTTATCCAGGTTGTTTTGTTGGTTAAGACTTCTCAGCTCAGCTTGTCCCTGAAGGATACCTAGTGTTTCTAGCCTGGAATAAATGGAAACTCAGTTCTCCCCACAGGGTTTGGGAGCCTGTTTATCAGCTTTATTACTGATAGAAGAAAGATCTTCTCCTTGTAGGGTACTTCCTCAGTAAGTGAAGGGTTCAGGAATCGACTCTGTCAAGTGACAGGGTGTTCCCCATCTTAATTCTAGCTATGTTAGTTGCCATGGTCAAATCTCACCCTCTTGAACCAGACTGCTCATGAAAGAGGGCCCCCGGCAGGGGTTCTCTCCCTCTGTATATGCCTGGGACTTCACACCAGTCCTCCATCTCATCCTTGTCTTTCTGTAGTGTCACTGTGGTTGTAAGTAGTGCTCCGAACTTGCTCTTTGTTTCATCCCTCCCCGAGACTCTGGGTTGCTTTTGTTCTTGCTTACGTCTTCCTCTCTCTCCTTGCTGCGTCCCTCAGCCTGCACTGGATGAAGAGCCCCACATCCGTGAGGGCAATAAGGTATTTGGCTGCTCTCAAAGAGGAACGGTGGGTTTGCTGAGGTTGGGAGGAGAGGTAGCAAGAGAGCCATGGTAGGGAGTGGGGGGGCTCTCCTTTAATTCTGCACAAAGTCGAGGGAGCCTGAGACCTTGATTTCCTGTATGCTGAACCCCATGGCAGCTGCAGGCTCTCACGGGAGTGAAGCATTCAGAAACTTGGGAAATCAGAGTCTTCCCAGCTTGAAGGGCAAAACTTGATGGTGCATCTGTTTCTCCTCCTTCCCTCATGGTGTGTCTGCCTCCCTCGTGCCTTATCTCTTTCCTGCAGTAGGAGGAAGCTGAGCAGTCACAGCTGCCCTGCCACTGTCAGAATGCGTGTGTGATCCATCTGAACTCCTGTTGTGTTGATATCCCAGCTGAGGGGTTGCTTTGCACTAAAGTCAGTCTTCTTGTTTTTCAGTCAAAAGTCGGAGGAGGAGGCCGTCGACGTGGGGGTCAGCGCCATAAAGTGAAATCTCAGGGAGCCTGTGTGACTCCTGCCAGTGGCTGCTGAATTTCTTACTCCTCCTCTCTCTGAGGAATTCCTCCCCTTCCCTTCATTTCTTATCCAAAAGATCCAGAGCAGCATAAACCAAAACCCATCCCAGCTGATTGGCTGCAGAAGAATCGTCCCTCCTCCCTGCAGGAAGCGATGGAGAGGAGCATAATTTATAAGCTAATGAAGGTGATAAGACAGAGAACTGAGTAACTGACACCTTCCTCCTCCCCCTGTCGACACATTTTTGTACATCATGGGCTTAGTTTTTATTCTTATTAGTTTTTATTATATTTTGTGTGCATGAAGATGAGAGGAGAGTCTGGATAGAGCTGCAAAGAGCCAGTTAGTTGCCTCCCTCCTCCCTCACCCCTTTCTGTCCACAGGACTTGCTGCTCTCCCCTATTGGCTGTCTCAGATCCAGGGGTTATCAGATGCCTGAAATTTCAGACTTGCAAAGGTTGTTTAGGATGGCTCCATGGAGCATCGTTTCATCACCACTGTGGCCTCGTGCCAAATATGTTTTGGATTCCCTTCCTTTTTAAACTATTTCTAAGTGGATTTAATTTAATGTTGTAATGACTGAAGTTTGAAGGAGATGGTGAGAAAGTTCCTTAGTTGGAGATCTCAGAGGGAAACAAATTGGAAAGCAGTTGTTGATGTTAAGTTCAAGGATCCTATGCTCAATATCCTCAAATAATGTTGATAGCACTTAAAATTTTAACTGGCAACAGAGTTAAATGGGCAGACACTTACCCACCCTATTCCCCTTCCCATCGTGCTGCTTTTCCTAGTGTTTGTTCAGTGCACATTGGAGCAAATCTAACCTGCCTCTCAAGGCTGCAGCAGCTCCACTGACAGTATTAAGAATAGTGCAGGAGCACTCAGTCCGTCCCTTGAGCCAGAGAAAGCCTTCTCACCTCGACGGACAGAGGTCACAGGTGGCAAGGTACCTTTGGAACAGAGACACCAGGCTAACATGACCCCCCCTTGATTTTGTTTACTCCAGGATTTCCAAAACCTCTTTGGAACTCACTGGCCAAACTTTGCCATGGCAGAGGTAGGATTTGTCTTCTCCCCTCTTGGCCAAAGAGGGCAGTGATTAATTGGTACCAAATTTATAGAAGTGCTTTCAAGGTGGGAAGTACGTGGTAATTTGTTCGACTTTGATTTAATTATTTTTAAGATTTTATTTTTCTTAATGAGAAATTCTGGCTTCTCCAAGAAGGCCCTGCAAGGACAGTTTACAAATTACTGTTGGAATGGTTTTTTTAACCATTTAATGAGTTTTTCAAGTGATGGATTCCCTGCTTATTTTGATCTCTTTTCTTCTAACCCTGCCTCCTCACTTCTCTCCGGTGAGGACAGGAATTATCCTCTGCCGGGTTGTGGTGAGCTCTGGGAGCGTGGTAGCATTTTGAGGAGGAGGAGGTGGCATCCTCAGCAAATCATGGCTCTCCCCAGCAGGCGCGGTCAGGCTCAGTTTCTCTGAGGGCTTCCTCCTCCAATGAAGGACTTTTGTTTTAATTAGAGGGAGACTGCAAAGTTTCTGTCCCTCCTTAGCAGGTTGTTCCTGTTCCTCACTCTGTGTCACCTGTGTGGAGTTCATTCCAGTTCACCTTGTGACTCAGGGTAGGCTTCCAGGCCGGCCGAGCGGCAGAGCGCATCTCCCGCTGCCAACACCAGCACTCCAAGAGCATTAAGCGGCACGGGAGAGGTGAGAAATGTGGTTTGGAGACGAGGGTCCTTTGCCTTAGAGACTGCAGTGGGTGGAAGGGGGAGGTCAGACAGTCCTTTTCCAAGCTATGTGCCTAAATACCAGCACTCTCCTGGCGAGGGAGGAACTATAGGCGGCTACAACACTAATAGCACCCGCATTGTGAGGGGGTGTGAGGTGTGGCTAAGCAGGGCACGAGGGCCTGGCTTGTTTGTCTTCTGGCCCTGTAGCAGCAGCAAACTGCATCTGATTTCACTGCCCTCTGCTTCTGAGGGGAGCAGGGAGCTCCAGGCGGTTTTCTCTTTCTCCATTCCTTGTGCTCCAAATGAAGGAGACTGCCGAGACTGAAAGAAGGTTCACTTCAATTTGTGCAAAGGAGGTGGTGTGATCTCTCTTTTGTGACCAGCATTTACAGATCACTCAGGCTGGTGTGATCTATAAAATAAATTTTAAAAAAGTTTGTTCCAAGTAAAAGTGTGTCTTCTTGATTTTTGTCCCTCTGGAAAACCAGGTCGAAATCCAGAGGAAGTGGGTTTGCCTGGCACCAGGTTCCTTTGCTGGCTACAAGAGAAGGCTCTGCTCATAGTAATGGCAGGGCAGGGCATGGCAAAGCACAGCAGAGCTGCCGCTGAGCCTCTGCACAGCCCTGACAGCTTTTACTCAGGCCAAAATGCAGTGCACCTCTGGCAGCGTGGTGACATGAGAACATGGGTGTGGTGTGAGATGTGTGTGAGTGGGCGTGAAGAGCAGCTCTAGCAATCACTGGGGGCCAGCCCCGTGAGAGAAGCTGCTAGAGGATGCAGCATTAGCACAGCTCTTGCAGTGCCTGCGTGCTGTGCTCCCTGGGACCTCGCTAGGACTTGCACCTCACCTGTTCCTGCAAATACAGTGGGACTGTCCAGGGTTTGCAAGGAGCCTTTTTCTGTCTCTTTGCTTGATCTTGGAGGTTCACAAAGGCTTTTTCTGCTCTGCACAGCCCTTTCATAGCTGTGTTAGGCTGTGGTAGCCAGAGCTAAGATGCACACAGCTCTTTTCCTCCTGGAGAGGGCTAGTCCAGGGCCGGCAGAGAGCAGGCCTGGTCCTAGGGTGGCCTTCTGGGAGGAGCTGCATGAGTATTCCTCAACACAAGCCTGCCTCCAAGCCCAGGTTAAGAGACAGGGTTGTGACTCTCCTCAAGCCAGTTCAATTTCCCATTTTTCAGCCTTTTTTATGCTCTAGCTTAACTTCCTCATGCTGAGGAAAAATATTTCCTTTCTGATTGCTTTGTAGCTGAATGAGTAATTAACAGCCTGTGTTAAGGAAAAGAGAAGCATGCAGATACCCTGAAAGGGTACCCAGCCTCACTGCTCCTCAGGGCCAAGCTGGGCTCTGCTCATGGTAGGGCACAGGATGGGAAGGCTTGGGAGGTGACTGCAGGATGGAGACAGCCATGAGATCACAGACTTAACTCTAGTAGAAGTCACTGAAGTCCCAAGGAATTGGAGTTTTTAGGAGTAAGTCTTGTTTTCGTCATTGCTTCAAGCAGTTTTTGGATCCTCGAGCCTGCTCAATGACAAGGTGACAACTGCTGGCCCTAGAGTTAGTACATCCAGCTCAAAAATAAGGATTTCCCATAAAACTGCATAGAAGAAGAGCTGTAAGAATAGCTTTGTCTATCTACTAGCTGTGCATCATTCCCAACAGCAAATAGAGTTAAAAAATATCCAAACCACTGTGGGAAGTTTTGATATAATTTATTTGTCTTGGTCTTTTTTTTTTCCTTGCATAGGCATAAATTACAATCTGTTGATTAAAAAATAAAAGGAACAAAACAGTGCAGCATTTGCAACAGGCTACAGCATCAAACACAAACTCCTGTCTGTAACCATCTGTTTCTGCAGGGCTAATTCGTAACATGTGTGTAGGGCAAACAGAGAAGGAGGGAGAATAGAGGAGGGAAATGGAGTAAATAAGAGAAATCTGCTCCCACAGCTGTTCTGCATTTCTCCTGCCTCACCACGCTCATCTTCAGCATCAGCTCTAGGATTAAATACCCCTGGGCAGAGAAGCTCATGCTGAAGCAGCAGTTTTATGTGCCCTCTTCTCCTGCAGCTCTGGGAAGTGCTGCAGAAATGCTGCAGGCTACAATCTGGAGAGCCAGTGGCCCTGGGCACTCACTGCAGGTGCTCGGGCTGCAGCCCAGTGCTGATGCTGTATTTGGGGGCTGAAAACGTGCGTGTAGCTTCAGCATATGTTCCTGGAGATCCTCATGCAGATGGCATGGTGAGGCCTCCAAAACCAGCTAGAAAAGAACATGAAGCCCCAGGATGTGCTCTCACTGGTGTCTCCAGGGAGTTTTACTTAAAACAGCAGAGATTTTCATGTCCAAAGGACAGGACAAGCTTGCCCTGTAAAGCCAAATGCTCCCTAACCCCAACACAGCAGTTAACACCCACATGGAAGGAGCAGAGATCCCACTACAACTCCATTCTCAGAGGAAGAGGTCACCTTTCCTGACTCTCACCAGCATGCCTGATTTACCACAAAATCATTTTTTCTTGGACAAAGACCTTGTCTGCCCTCACCGTCCAAGCCAGAGACCAGGGAGCCAGAAGGAACGTTAAGGGGTTTTCCCAGGCTCATGGTTACGGCACTTGCTCCAGCAGCCAGAGAAAGGTGAGAAAAAGGGAGAGCTTCATCTCTGCTCTCTCTTTATTATTCAAATAAATACAGGAGCTGGTCTGCCGAGCCCAGAACAGGTCTAGGCATTCATAAAAGCACAGCTCCATGTGCTCAGTGCACTCACGGACATGACTCCAAGGCAAGCGGGCAGCTGTAGACAAGTTTAAAATAACTTTGGCTGTGGATGCCAAGAATTAAGACTGCGCTCAATATAGGAGAGAATTTATAGTCCCTGGATCTGGCTCCAGGTCAGCTTTCTCCCTGCAGCAGGGCCTCCCAGCTCTGCAAGAGGCTCCACAGGGTAATTTTAACCTGCTGGAGACAGGACTGTGCCCCCTGGGCTCACTTCCCCTGCTTGGAGCAAGGAGACCCCTTCAGAAGAGATGTGCTGCCACCATCCTCACCCTCCCACGCTGGCACGGAGGGAGTCAAGGCTCAGCAGCACTGCCTGATGCCCATCAGGGGATGCTGAAAGGAGATACTTCTTCAGCTCCTCCTCCTCTATGCCTACAGTGCTTCAAGCAGAGACCACCAGAGTGGGAATCGATACATGGTGCTCTCATGGTGCCAGGGGAAGGATGATACCAGCCCTGGACAGGGCTGAAACACTGACCATGAGCCCTTTAGCTTTCCTTTCAATGAAACAAAACACAAAGCTGGAGGCTGTTAACACCATCCAAGAACATTAGCCAAATTATGTTATGCAGGCAGCCAGGAGGTGGAGGGGCCAGATGGCCCTGGCACTCCTCAGCCTAGGGAAGGTCTCTGTGCATCCTTCCTGCAAACCCCTGCTGTGCCTCCCCCCATCCCAGCAGTACAGGCAGGCTGTACATGCCCACTGCAGGCAGAGCTCCCCCTCCTGCTCTGGCCCAGCCCTCCCACAGCCAGGGCTCAGAGAACAGTGCGGTGCCAGTGAGGAGAGGTAGGAGGGAAAGGGAGCCCTTCCAAGGGAAAGGAGGTCAGCCTGCACCAGCCATCTGCCATGGGGACCGGGAGCTGAGGGAGTCCTGCAGGCAGGAGGTGGCTTTGCAGGCTGGCACCTGCAAGCCCTGGCTATTGCCCTGTCTATCTTCCCCCCCAAGAGCCCTGGGACAGCAGCTCCCACTTGCTGCTAACAGTCAAGTATATACAGATGCAGCCATGGGCAGGAGGCCACAGCCACGCATTGCAGTCTCAGAGGACATCCAGAGCAAGGAGGGCAGGAATGCCTCCACCACCCCACCAGCAGCAGTCCTGAGAGGACCCAGCTTCCAAGCCCATCTACCAAGCCACCAACAACTTGAGGCCTGTATTTTAAACAGCTCTGCTCATCTTATTCTAGCTTATCCTACTGTGTGCGCTATTCTCCTACTAAACAAAGCTCTAGCCCTCTCCACATATAAGCCACTCATCCAAGTGGCACCATGTAACATTCTCTGGTTAAGTACAAATTGCATGGAAGAAGTCTTTTTTCCCTTTGTTACTACAAACCCCCCCCCCACAAAAACCAACCCCAACACCCCAACTGGAAAATAGCTCCCCTCCCTACCCCTCCTAAAAAAAAAAAAAATCAGAACAAACCCCAAAGGAAAAGCAGGCAACAGGAATTTTCAAAAGCATCATCAAGCTTAACACTGGGGAGGCAGCCAGCCAGGGAGACCAACACCATTGCCAAGACCCAACTCAGCCACTGGCAGCAGGAGGGCTTGAGTGGATGGATGGCAGCACCAAGGTGGGCTCTGCCACCAACACGTGCCACACTCCTCTCCTCCTGCTGCCCCAAACCATTAGTTTTATGTAAATACTTCATTAATACTGTCTTATTTCCTCTCTGCCGGCCCAGCATTGGAGGGCTGGAGATCTTTACCCAAACCAACACCAAGGCAAGAGAAGTGACCCTGTGTGGAGGGGACTTGGTGGCCATGACCAGTAGCTCCCACCTACTCCAGCAGCACCGAGTCAGGCACCAGGGTCCCACACATCGATCTCCTGCACCCAAGCCCGCATGAAGCACATCACACAATGCCACACCCCTTTCCCAAGCCCTGGCAACGCTAGACACACCAGCAGGAAGGAGTAGGACGACAGGTACCTGGGGCAGCGCAGACCCGATACAAAGTTAGCTTAAGAAGTTAAAATGTCCAAGACACACTTAAAACGAGCCAGGCTGCGCTAGGACCCGCATGGGATGCTCTTGCCTCACCACCCCGGCCCTTGGAAGAGTGAAAGCCTCACCCCTTCAACACCAGCTCTTCGCCTCCCCCAGGGGAGCATCTTCCTGGGGCGGCTGCTGGCACATCCCAGGGCTTGTACGTGCAAAGCAGTGAACCAGATGCATCCCCTCCTGCTTTGAGCCCAGCAGCATCCTCATCCTGTGCGGAGCCGGGGGTCAGTGCGCCGGCTCCCCGTGCACGCGGAAGCGGTAGATGCAGGTGTATTCGGGGTGGCCCCAGTTGCTCAGCACCCGGAGCTCCACCAGCTGGTATGTGTCCATGGAGTCACCCTTGGGGAGGAGGGAAAAGAAAAACTTGAGCCCTTGAGAGCTCCCTAAGGCTCAGAGACCCCCAGAGGCCTCATTTTCTTCTCAAGGGTTGAGTGCTCCAAGGGAAAAGCATTTACCTCCAAGTAAAATGTTTGGATGGGGTCGCCATCGTGGCTGTAGGTGAACTGACCCAGGAGAAGGCCCTCCTCCTCTCCTTCTTCCTTTAAGCCCTGTGGAAGGGCAGGGAAGCATAAAGGGAGAACCGGGGATCATCAGAGAGGGAGACCAGAGGTGATGCACACATCCAGGGCAGAAGAGGGAGAGGGAGACACAAGCATGCTTGGTCCCCACTCCTGCTCTTCCAGGTCAAAATAGACAAATGGGAACAGGGACCAGTGGGGAAGGATGAAGGGGGGGGAAGACCAAAAGTTACACCTATCCAAGTCCCTTTGTTCCCCCAAACACTTTCTGAAACCCAGTGCTGCCCCTCTCCCCCCCAGTATAGCTTCTTCCTCTTCTTCAGGGTAAGACCAGCCTCCCAAGGCAGGCATGGGGTTTGTTAGCCCCCCTCTTCCAGCACCCTCCCACCGTGTTCCCCCACCCCTCCTCAGGTCTGGGCAAGGGCACTCACGTAGACAGCAAAGTCCTTGGGGGCACTGGGGATGGTCCCCTGGGGTGAGAGGGCTTTTGGGATGTGCTCAAGCGTCACGGCCGTGGGGCGGATGATGCTGGAGAGGCGGATGACAGCAAAGCCCTGGGAGCCACGAAATGCCCAGCAGTTCCCAGGGTTGACATCTGGCTATGAGCATGGAAATGAGACACCAGCAATGTTACCACCTTCAGTGTCATTTTTCTCCCACCAGCCTGGCTGCTGGCTTGGAGCAACAGCCAAAGCCCAATAAAACCCACATGAGAAGCAGCCCAGTCCTCCCCCTCAGAGCCCACCTGCAGGATGACACGGGGGGACTGCGAGTGGTACCACAGGGGGATGCCGAACAAGCTCAGCAGCGCCGTCCGTGTCTCGTAGGTCTCTGAGCAGCGAGTGTTGATGACGCTGGCCCCTGGCATGAGAAGGGATAGCAGCAGGTGAGCTGCACGCCAGCACCCTGGGGTCACCTCCCCAGGACAGCTGGCTCGTCCCCACCACCTACCTGCTGACTCGAGGGCGTAGTCAACCATCCCCACGCGGTCCTCGCTGTAGCGCTTCAGGGCCTGGCCCACGATGAGATGCACTTGCTGCAGTGGGAGCAGAGGGCACAGGGGGGTGAAGAACTGGGGCAGGCATCCTGCCCCTCACCCGCCTGCCCCTGCAGGGACAGAGGGTGCAAGGACTTTCCCGCAAAACAGCCAGGGGATAGAACAGCCAGGGGATGAATCACCACGGCAAAAATGAGAGGACACACATTTGGCTGGGAAGCCTCGTTAGGGGTTGCTAAAAATACCCCAGGGGAGAGGAGCTGTGCAGCGAAGGGGCAGGGCCCAGGCACGCTGCAATTGCCTGTCCCCAAGAGGGGCTGGCCCAGAGAGAGGAGAGGAGTTATCAGACACAACCTGACAGACCACCCAGAATCATCTGCTGCTCCCTCCTGCCCTGTCCCACAGGACTGATGGGAGCTCCTCCCATCCAGAAAAGGAGATGGCTGGAGCATCCATATGGAGCCAAACCCAGCCTAAGGAGCTAGGACTCCGCAGCATCACGTTGGGTCTAAACCTTACGGAGCGCACAAAGCTCACACAGACTATGGGGACTGCTAATCTCAGCTTGATCCCTCCCTCTACTACCTCCACAGGGAATTGCCAGCAACTCTTTCCAAAGCAAGCAGTCTCATTTTTTCCCCTTGGTGTCATTCAGCTGAAATGCTTTGCGCCAAACAACTCAGCAGCGCTGCTGAAGAATGGGGATAAGCAAGATGCTCCACCCATGGAAGCCTCGTTGGCACCTGTCCCACGTTCTGGGTGAAGGATGCACGAGCAGAAGCCTGGGCTTTAAGAGAGTAAGAGCCGTGCAGGGCTGCAGGTATTACCACCCATGACCCCTTGCAGAGCAGAGAGCAGGCACAGCCCAAGAAGGTGTTTCAAGGGTGCTCTTGCATCCCGTGAGCCCAGGATCAATGTCCCAGCTGTGGGGGCTGTCCCAACAGCTCTACCATCTGCTAGGCACGCATGCCAGCCCCCTGCACACATGAAGTGGGGCACAGGCCAGCACTCACCTCCTCTGTCACTCCTGCAGTCCCTCCTTGCCTCAGGGCCACTCCAATCCCAGCCTGAGCATCCCGTGCCGACAGTCTCCGGTCCTCCAGGACTTTTGCAAGGATCTTGCGTTCCAGAGCCTGGAGCTCTGCTTGCAAGTCCTCCCGCTGGAGGACGAAGGCAGCGGCACCATCCTGCTGGGACTGTGACAGGAACCGACTGATCCACAGCGGGAATTGTGCTTCCACCTGAAATGGAGGGGGCAGAGCTCAGCCCTGGTGCAGGGACCCCTGCTTGTCTTTCTGCCAAACAGGCTGGGGACTCACATCAGCCCGCACTGTCTTCAGCTGCTCCAGTATCCCCTCCACGTGCTTCCCCATCACCTCCTGGTCCGACTTGAGGCTTGCCAGCTCCCTCCTCAGCGCTGCCACCTCCTGCTCCAGCTTGCCCACCTCCTGCCGGAAGGTCCCTCGCAGGCTCTCCTGCACTGAGCTGTGCCGAGAGAAAGGTAACAAAACCTCGTGCCAATAGACCCCTCTGCAAACTGGAGGAAGAGGTTCATCCCACATGACCTATGCTCAATCCCATCTCCAGACCCAGTTTTAATTCCAGTGGCAGGGACCGCTTCTACTGCATCCCATGGGAAAGCATCCCCAGCTCACCCCTCGACTGCAGGGCCACATTCACAGTGATGCAAAATGACAGTGGCAGAGGTCACTTGCTGCCATTGCCCTTGGAGCCCTGCTGCCAGCCACAGACTCACAGAACGGGTCAGGTTGGAAGGGCCCACTGGGGGTCATCTGGTCCAACCTCCCTGCTCTAGCAGGGTCATCTTGGAGCACACGGCATAGGATTGCATCCTGATGGTTCTGGAATTATCTCCAGTAAGGGAGACTCCAAAACCTCCCTGGGCAGTCTGTTCCAGTGTGACATCACCTGCACTTCCTCATGTTCAGGTGGAACTTTCTGTGCATCAGTTTCTGCCCATTGCCTCTTGTCCTATTGTTTGGCATCACTGAGAAGAGCCTGGCTCCATCCTTTTGACACTCTCCCTTCAGATACTGATAGGCAATGATGAGGTCCCTTCTCAGTTGTCTCTTTTCAAGGCTGAACAGGTCCAACTCCCTCAATCTTTCCTGATAAGAGAGATTCTCCAGTCCCTTCATCATCTCTGTATCCCCTCTGTTGGACCTGCTCCAGGAGCTTTGTGTCTCCCTGGGACTACTGGGGAGCCCAGAACTGGACACAGCACTCCAGATGTGGCCTCACTAGTGCTGGGTAGAAGGACAAGATCACCTCCCTCAACCTACTGGCAGTACCCTTCCTAATGCACCCAAGGATACCACTACCTTTTTGACCAGAAGGGCACGNAGAACTGGACACAGCACTCCAGATGTGGCCTCACTAGTGCTGGGTAGAAGGACAAGATCACCTCCCTCAATCTACTGGCAGTGCCCTTCCTAATGCACCCAAGGATACCTTTTTGGCCAGAAGGGCACAGTGCTGGCTCCCACAGACACCCACATATGTATTCTTCCTTCCTTTCACCCCCAGACTATGCCTCTCAATCTCTCTTTTGTCCCAAGCAAATCAGGCTTGCAAACCCCTCCTTAGCCCGGCTGAGAGGAATTCACCCAGCTGCCCACCTGCCCCTAACAGAGCACTGGCTCTGCCCCACAGCCAGCATTACCTCTGCCACTCCGAGTTCCGCTCCAGCAAGCGCGCTTCCATCTCCTACCAGGAAGAGGGGAAGGGGTGAGACCCCTGATACCAGTGGTGAGGGTGACCTGTCCAGGTACCACCACACACTCATCCCCTTACCCGAGAAGCTTGTGCCATCTTCCCCAGGCGCTCGTCTAAATCCCTCTGCACCTGCGCTTGGAGGGCATCCAGCTCGACCTGAAGGATGAGGAACAGGGTGGAATATCAGAGCCTGGCCCTGCACACCTCCCTCTCCCTGCATTCCCCATGTCCCTCACCTGGAGGTGGTTGGCCATGTCAGTGCGGAGATGCTCCTTCAGCCCCGCATCCCGGCGGCTCACCAGCCCCTCCAGCTGAGCAAGGATGTCCCCCGGGGCTGGTTCTCCCCCTGCTGTCACTGCTGCCGCCCCACGACGCAGCTCCCACCGTGACAGCTCGGCCTCCAGTGCCTCGAAGCGCTTCTCCAGGGACTGGAAGCGAGCCAGGAGCCGGTGCCCCCCCTGCAGCGACAAAAACAGAGTGTGGTGCAGCCCCCCAGGGAAGTGCCTGCTCCACAGGACCCCTGCAAAGGGAACCCTGACAATCCATTCCCACCCACTCCCCAGAGTCAGTGGCATGTGACTCCTTTGTTGCTTCCCAGGACAAGGCAGATGTTCTCCCTGCTCCATCCCAGGGACACCCCCGTGGGGCTGACATTTAGCAGGTCTTAGAGGGATCCAGCAGCAGGCCTGAAAAAGGATTTTCTTCCCAAGGGAAAACTTCTTACTTTCTAAAGAGAACAATTCTGTAAATGTTTCATGTTCTCAAAAGAGAGATTTGTAAGCACCTTTTAGTTCTCAAAACAATAGGCAGTGTTTTTTCACTTTTACTTTGTTTTTCACTTTCTATGTTTTCAAAATATGCTCTCTCTTTCTCATCCAATGGTTGGAGAGAGGCGTTGTGCCATTTAGCCAATCAAGCAGCTTTTAGCAAAGCACCTTATAAAAAGAGCGTTGAATTGAATAAAGACACAACCTTTTGATCATCTGAAAAATGGAGTCTATTTCTCTTTATTTCGTGTGCAACAGCGATGCACCTCAAGAGTGATATGGCCACAAGCTGGGAGAGCCAATATGGAGTTACCATCTGGCCCATTCTCCACCATTCCTAATACCTTGGAAGCAATTGTTCAGCCATGGATCACACCATCCCAGCTCTCCCTGCAAGGTACTCATCCCACCTGGGCCACCACCATGCCTTTGCTGAAGCTTACCTGGTCCAGCGTGGTTAGGTCCCCTGCCCCAGGAACATCGGAGGAGGAGGAAAGCTTTCCAGCTCCCCACCAGGAGAAGGAAGGCAGGCTGAGCGTCGACAGCCCATATGGATAGAAGTACCAAGCTCCTGGGCAGAGAAGGATGAGATGGTCAAAACCACAGCCTGGTAATGGGCCACAGCAGTGGACAGGGTGGACATGCAGAGACTTGGCCATCAGCATCCCCTGGGATTATCAGGAGATGCTGGCATGGGGGTGCAGATGGACCAGGTCACCAGAAGGCATGAGCACTGAGCTCCAGGCCATCCCATTCCCCAGCTATGGCAGTGAGATGCTCTGCACTGCCCCAGATCCCAGGGCAGCAGATCAAGTGAGGCTGGCTTACCGTAGGCGGCAGCAGCAAGGAGCAGGAGGAGCAGCAGCAGCAACAGGAACCTCTTCAGATGTGGGTAGCGCCTGGAGCAGGAATAAAGAAGTGCCTGTAGGACTGCAGCCACCTTCCCTCACCTTCGGATGGGGGCCACATGGAAAGCAAAGCTCAACCAGGATTTAGCACAAGATACCCACCACCCCAAATGTGCCTCCCTTTTCCAGGGTCCTGCAGGCTTTCCCCACGCTTCCCCCACCCTGGTGTCCCCCAGTACCACACTCACCTGGAAAAGGGGACGCTGTCCAGGTGGGAAGCCGTGCCGGTGAGGCGGTGCCAGGCCCCTGCCAGCCCCGAGAACATCCACCCCATGAACCGAACTGTCAGGAGGGAAAAAAAACCTTAGGAGAAGTCCTGGCAGAGATGTTGCCTCCCTGCCCAAGGGTGGCACCACAAGGGGATAAAACCCCTCCACCCAAACAGAGAATAGCACACACAGCACCTGGAGAGTAGAGATTCTGACTGGCAAGAACACTGCTGCTAGAAGTGCCCCTGCCAGCCCTCCACTCACCTGGGGAGGTGAACACCTGCCAGAGGAAGGAGCCCACCCGGGAGGCTGCAGTTCTCAGACCCGACCCAGAGCTACTCTGGCCTGAGTAACAGTGACCTGAGAAGGAAGAAACAAGTCACCACTGCAGACAGCATCCCAGCACATTGCCCAGGGCAGAGGCTTTGCACTGAGGGTAGCATCTAGCAGGGACTGGCAGCACACTGGGTATAGCCAGGCCCCAGGCTGGTCCCCCTGGGGATGCCTCCCCTGCATTCCTGCCACTACAGAGAGACTAGTGCATCCCTACCAGTGTAGTCATCCTCCGAGGAGTACCCAGATGAAGACGTGTAGGTGTCATATGTCTTGCTCTCCAGCACCCCATTGATCTTACTGGACTCGGTGTCCCCTGTGCCTCTCCTCCTCCTGGTGGAGAGCTCCCCACCTGCTCCCAAAACACAGAGAAATCACTCACCAGCCTTTCCACAAGGGGCAACCCACTCAGCCAGCCTGGGCAGCTGCCCCAACACCCTCCAGTGTCCAGGGAGGTCCCCAGCTGCCCTGGGAGAGTATGAGGGCTCACCCCAGTATGTGCTGCTGTCCAGGTCATCATCCAGCATGGAGCTGCCCAGGGCAGCAAGGCCCCGGCTGCCCCCCAGGTAGGACTCGCTCATCATGGACTCGCTGTAGTAGGAGGTTTGGGTGCTGGGGGCGGGAGAAAGGCGCTTTGTGCTACTCGATTTCCTCCTGATCGTCCTGCGGGAGGCGAGAACAGGCTCGTCAGGCATGTGAGGTTACATGTGTGGTGGGGAGGGCGGATCGCAGTGCACCCATGGGGGGAAATGGGGAATTCACTCCAATCCCCCGACCAGCATCACTTCCCTCTACACCGGATGGCGGCAGCTTTCGGAGGCTGCAACCTCTGCCGTGCGGAGGCCTCCCGCCCGTCCCGGGCACCGCTTCCGCTCGCACCGCTGCGGTTTTCCGGCCGGCACTCGCAGCGCACCTCCCTCCTCCTCCTCCTCCCTCCCTCCTCCTGCCTGTCGCCATCCAGCTGCGGCGGGGAGCTGGCACCCGGCCACCCCGGCAGGCTCCGTGGGCACGCAGAGGTGCCTGGGCAGGGAGAACGGGGCTTTCGCTGGAGCAGGGGCACAGCCAGCGCCCGGGCGGCCGTGGCCATGCCGGAACGCGTCGGGCTCGCCGTCATGCTCCCTTCTGCAAGCAATCCCCACACCCCACCAGGAAGGTGCCCGGTCCCTGGTGTGGGATGGAATGCCCCGCCCCCGTCAGATTTGAGAACCCCCCCCACTCCTGCCCCCCACTAACCTGCCGGTGGTCTCCTTGAAGGGGAGCTGTGTCCCACCCAGCAGGGATGTGCTGCTGCTGCTGGTCGTGGCATCATCGTCCCCGGGGTAATAGCGGGTGGTGACAAGGCGCTGGCTGCGGCGGGACATGGCGGCAGCACGGAGGGGGGGCTCTGCTCACCTGGGGGTGGGGAGGGGGCGGGGAAGAGAGGTAAGTGTCAGTGGGAGGGTCCCTGGAGGGACGCACCCGGCGGGATCCCACTCGCGGGGACCCCACCTCTGTGGCAGTGGTGCCGGGTCCCGGCCCACAGCGAACACCGTCCCGAGCTGGCGGCCGCGGGGTGCCCCGGGATGGAGCCGCCTCCCCTTACAGGCCAATAAACCCCTTCGCCTCCTTNCCCCGCCGCCGCCCCGCCCCGCCCGCCGCCGCGGAGAGGGGGCCAGCCACCGCTCCCCGGCCTCTGGGGACCTCTTCTTTATCATCATCATCATCATTGCTATTTATTATTGTTACCGCCATTGGCATGTTATTTTTATTTCATTTTGGTTTATTTTCATCGTTTTGGGGGGTGGGGGGGCGATGATGAGGGCCCATCCGCACTCTGCTGCCCACCAGGACCTGGTCCCCAACACCTCAGCCTGGGGGTTCCTCCCGCCGTGTCCAGCACGGGCAGCAGCCAGCCCACGCTGCCAGCCAAGGGAGTGGGTGATGCCAGCCCAAAGTGGGAGCTCCCAGGGCTGCACCCCAGCCCCGTTTGGGCTTTGCTGGGGTGACTGGTTTGCTGGTCCTGGTGGGGTGGGAAACCCCCGCACCCCACGCACCACCCGTCACGGCCACACGGCCGAACCTATCGCTGGGGCGTGGGCAGCCCCACGCGACACCCGTGTGCTCAGGCCGCATCGACTGGGCAGGCGTGTTCTGCTGCTCCTTGGGCCACTGGCCCCAGACACCCCGCTGCCATCGCTCTCCCCCACGGGCGGATGGGCTGGCTCGTCAGGAGCGTGTGAGCCAAACCGAGCTGCTCCCGTGAGACCTTGAACCGCTGCGGCACAGCTGGGACCTTGTGCAAACTCACCAGGCTGAAAATACAGCCACCCTCCCACACCCCGCGTTTTCAAGCTGACGGCGCCTCGGAAAATGATTTGCCTGGGGGAGCTCTGACAGTCCGGGAACCGGCCACCTGTGTCTGGACACGGTTGTTTAGGCCATGTCTGTGGGGCACGGTGCAGGAATGGTCCCCCCGGCTTTGGGTATGGGGCAAAAAGGTATTTATATAAAGAGTTAAAAAATATGAAGCGGGCAGAAGAATTGCAAAACAGCCCTGAAACCTTTTCCTCCGTGTGCTGGGCTTTGGGGCACAAGCCAGGGCAGCGGCAGGAGGACGTGCTGTCAGCATCGGGGGGGCACACCGCAACAAACCCCGATTCAGCATCCCCAGCCCCGTTGTGTAAAGCAGACAGATCCTCTTTGTCTCTGTTTTCTTTTTTTTTTAACTTCCTTTTGAGCCCATTTTTTGTTCCAGCCAAAATCTCTGCCTAGCTTTTCCAGCTTCATCTCCCACTGTGCCAGCTGCCCTTTTTCACCCTTTCCCGTGGCTACCCGTCCCTTTGCAAGTGTCTGGCTGGGACAGAGGACACCTCCCCTCCCCAGTGGCACCTTTATCTCTGGCTGGGCAGATGGCAATCCCGTGTCCCGACCTGGGTACCCTGGCAGTGGCTGTCACAATGGCACCTGCTCCAGCTGACGTAACCCTGCGTGGATTAACCCCCCGGGAGGCTCAGGGGATAAGCTGGGTGCTGAGCCACCAGGCACTAAGTAGGGTGCACAGCCCCAGGTCAATCCATCCCCTCCTCAGGAGCCACTTTTTCGGGTGCAAAGGGAATCAGCGGCAGTTCCTGAGGGATTTGGGAAAATGTTCTGGGAGGAGTGGGGTTTGTCCCTGCTGCATTCCTGGTCCTGTGGAGGAGATGGTGATGCCAGAGCCATGGGAGTTTTTGAGTGGGTGTGGGAAGACTGGGGCAAAGATAAGTGAGTGGCTGGGAGCTTGTGCCTCATTTTCCCCACGCCAGCAGTGGGGAGCCTCAGCTCTCTTTCTGGGGGTTACCAAGGCATCACCATGCTGGGGGCAGGGGTGCGGCAGAAGGAGATTGCCAGCAGTTCCAGTTTGGCAGCTCTTGCTGAGGACAGGCAGGAAAAATCCCTACCCTTTCCTAAAAGGCTTTGGAGGGCTGAAGTGACACGTCTAGGCACGCGAGGACAGGCCAAGGCTGGGAAAACAGCCTTGGTGGGGAAGATCACAGCTTGTGTCTTCTCCACTAGGCTAACCTTTTTATTTGAATTCCCTCCCTGTCCCAGCTATCCGTACAACCTGCTTTCCTGGTTCATCATGCCACCAGCTCTGGCACCATCAAAAGCTGACACTACACAGAATCAGAGCTGCACACAGATCCCCACCGATCCTCATCAGCACATCAAAACACCCCAATCCAGCAGGGTTCTCGGTCCCCTATCACACCCATGACCCCACATCATCCACCAGCACCTCTTCCTGGCGGGCTGCCCTGGCCAGGCAGTGTCCCACTGCCGCCAGCACCTTCCCGAGGCGCCGGTCCAGTGCCTGCAGGTGGGGCTCGGCCAGGACAGGGGCCAGTGGATCTGTGGCCAGCGCCTCCCGCAGCAGGTCGCTCAGGCGGTAGGGCTGGGTGGCCAGCAGCTGTAACCGCAGGTAAGTTGACTTCTTGATGCTGCCAGAGATGAGGAGGGAGAGGTCTCAGTAGGAGGAGCCTCTCCCCAACAGCAGATTTGGGGTGGGCAGCGGCAGCCCCTTACCTGCAGCACTGCTGGAGAGGGGCCAGGATGGACGGTTCATCGCGCGAGTGTGTGCCGAAGCTGGGGGTGGGGAGAAGCCCACCGGGAGGTGTCAGGACGGCATTTCGGCAAGACTGGAGGTCCCTCCCCTCCCCCCTTTGCTGTGATTGCTCCCCCTACTCCCCAGCTTTACCCGCGACCGTTGTCCAGGTGGAGCAGAAAAGTGTCATTCCCAAATTTCTCAAAGGTCTCGTAGTGGTGCCGGTCCATGTTGCCTGTGGCGGGCCAACAAATTTGCCATCAGGGAGATGGGAGCAGGGACACGGAGCACACTTCTGGTGTGAGACTGAAACCCAGAGCCTGGGAAAAAGGGTTGGAGGCACCTCTAGGGTGTCCATCTGGTGGCCATGGCCCTAGAGGGGAACTGAGCAGAGACCCCACGGCCTCTAGGCCCCTTCTCATCCCAGCAGCCCCACAGAGGGACAACAGTGGCAAATGGAGCAGAAGTAATGGCAAAGGCATGGCTGGGTGGCCAGGAATGAGGAGATGGGAAACTCTCCAAGTCAGATGCTGTTGAGGGGACAGTGCAGGGAGGAAGAAGTGGCCCAGGGACAGGAGAGGCTGCCAAGAGCCCTGGGCAGCATCATATCTACCTCTGTCTCTCCAGGGGCTGGATGTGAGCACGTGCTGGAAGGTGTACCCCATGTCTAGGGTATTTAGCTGGGATCTCCCTGGACTCTCTTGACCTTCAGTTTCTGCCTGGGAAATGCCCTCGTGGCACAGCCCTGTGCTCTCATTGTGGGTAAGACTGCAGTTCACTGCAGCCTGAACAACAGTTTGGCCAACAAACCTCGCAGGGCATGGTACCACGGGACATGGAGCCATTTGGGCCTCTTTGTCCTGAGAGACCTCCAGAGCCCTCAGCACAGACATGGGGCTCACCCATGAGGAAATCGAGGATGGTCATGTCGATGAGGTCGAGGAGGCGATGGCCCCTGTCATAGGGTGGTGTCTCTCGCACCCGAGCGCAGTAGTTGGGGTTCAGCTCCCACCTGGTGGCAGAAGCCGGGGAGGGGAATGGAGCCATGAGAGTGGCAGTGGAGAAGCCCCTTCCCATCCCATGGCTCTGCTGGCCCATGTCCCCACACCCCCCATGCCCCGTCTCACTCAGCCTTCTTGCTCTTGTGGTAGGAGCGGCGCCAGGGGCTGCGCCAGGAGCGACGCTTGGCCAGGGTCTTGTCGGGGAGCAGGGCAGCCATGGAGCCCTCCAGCCGGTCCGGTTTGCCGCAGAGGGCGTGCTCGGTGGAGCAGTAGTAGGAGCACTCCCCGTAGAAGCAGACGTTACCCGCTGGCCGTGGGGACAAAGCAAAGGCTGACAAAGAGAAGGAAGGCAACGAGCCCACGAACCCCAGGCAGAGTGGTCCAGCAAGGAGCCAGGGGAGGATGCTCCATGCACTCTGGCCATGTGCCGCCAGCAAAGCACTGGCAAAGGAGGCTGTGAGGAGCAAAGGCCTGTGGCAGGGTCCTCATGGGAGCTGGAACAGTCCCCGATGGGATGGTTTGTCTGAGTGTGGGGGGAGCCAGAGCAGCAGCAGCCAGCTCCAGGTGACCTCCATCCAGGTGGCCACAGGAGAGGATGAAGAGCGTGAAAGCTCACCTGGAGAGATGAAGAAAGTCTTGGCCAGTTTCTTGTCTGTGGTGATGTCCCGAATCTCCTTTGTTATGTTGACCAAACGGCCAGAAACTGGGGGGATTCGCCGGAAATCCAGGATCCTGAAACACAGAACTTGGAACCATTTCTTACTGACCTCAGCTGGTTTAATCACAGCGAGTTATTGAAACCGACAGGAGACACAGGTATCCTTCACAACAGGGAGCAAGAGGTGGGATGAAGGAGCAGTTTCTCTGGTGCTTTGCCAGGGAGGGCAGGGTTGGATGCAAAGCTTATGCTCACCTGTCCAGGTGGAAGGCTGCAATCTCTGCATTGTGTCGCTCAAAGTCTGAGAAGTAAAAGAAATCAATGGGGGTCTCCTGGTCCCGGGTCTGCCTGGAAGGAGAGGGGATGGTGGGAGCAATCATCATGAATGGGGTCACTCCACGCATGGGATTAGCTCCAAACCACCACTCACCTTCTGTCCCCCGGTGACACTGGAGACACAGCCAGACCCAGTCTCCTCCAGTCACTTCCTGATGGGTAGTGTGGCTCCAAGCCCCCTATCCAGGTTGCCACGCAACCCCTGCCTCCAGCTTGAGGGTGGGGAAGCCCTCATGGACTGGAGGCTCCTGGATGGTCCTCACGGACCACCTTCTTCTTTCCACCACTGGAGGTCACTACCCCATCACAAGCTGCATCCAGTGTGCAGCAAGCACTGCCAGGGAAAGCAAGGGAAAGGGGACAATCCTGCTCGGCTCAGTTTTGGGATGGAGGTGCTGAAGTGAAGCAGCGCATTAAGCATTTCTCCATTTCTCCCTCCATGGTCCCTGCTGGTCACTCCTCACTACCTAACAGGACCATGTGGTTGAAGTATAGGGTTGTTCCAGGCTCTACTCACTTCATGGGCTTGAACAGGGCCTGCCCATAGTTTGGGAACGTCATGATGAGCTTGAGCTGGGTCCCGCCGGACTTCTGGACTGAAAGGAGGCACATGGGGATGAGGGATGCAGGCAGCAGGCAGGGAGGCAGGGGTGTGGACAGGGATGCAGGCAGGGAGGTGGTACCCGAGCTGACGATCCTTTGCGTGGCCAAATCCTGGAGGAGCGTGGGCAGCAAGGGGTCCCGGCGGGGGTACAGCTCATAGCGGTTGATGCCAACATGGAATTTGAGCCAGGTGGGGTAGGTGTCATAGGCCGTCTTCCCTGTCGGGAGGAGCGTCTCGGCTTTACTGCTGCTGATCCTGCAGCCCAACAGCCACCACCACCCCAACAACAATGACAGCTTTTAGTTGGGACAGGATGGGTCCCGTGTCCCTGGGCCCTTCCTAGGAGCCAGTGCATGGAGGGTGAGGTGGGGAGAAAGCCCAGAGCAAGGCCTGGATGGGTTCCAGGTTTCATGGTGGCGGAACCCCCTGCCCCGTATGGCCTCCATGGGGCCCTTGGCACCTGGCAGATCCCACCCAAAGTTGGCGACCAGGAAGACCCACCAGCATGGCTGGATGGCATACAATACTTTCCTCCATCCCCCATGGAAAATCCCTGGGCTGATCCTGCTTCTCTCATCCACACATTTATTTCCCATTTATTGCTGGAACAGATCATCTCATCGTTTCTCCATAAAGGATTAGCTCCCAGGAGCACAATCAGCTACACCCCTCCATGTGCTTACTGGGGACACACATGTGTCCACAGAACAAGGGTGGAGAAGCATGGGCTTCCCAGCCATCCCCAGCACTGACCTGAACTCCCGTCCTCAACAGCCCACTCCCCTTGGGTGGGTTTATCACACACCCCTGGTTTCCCCAGGGGGATAAGTTTGGGTTAGCACTATCCCTGTCTGTGCATCCTGCAAATTTGCAGTTTGCTGGCATTCAAGGGAGCCCCTGGGGGTATCTGCCCCACCGCTGTGCTAGCACACATGGGTACTGCAATGGCACAGTTAGCCCAAGGCACCTATAACCCAAATCCATGTCTCTCTCTAGAAAAACACAGACTGTGCATCAATTTCATCAAACCAGACCCAAGGCTACTGATAGGTGGTCCTCAGAGACAAGGCAAATGCCCATTTGTGGAAACCAGCTCTTAAGCCAGCTTTTATTCTCCCCCATTTCTAGCAGGCACCACTTTTGGAAGGTGTGCTTTCCACGTGGAAGCTGCTATGTGTTACAATGCTAAAGCTTTTAATATCTTCCCTTCTAATTAGAGGTTAGTAGTCCAAAGATAAAAATAGACAGCTGTCAGCAGTGAGCTCACCATACGGCCAAGCCTAAAGAGGTCAGGCAATATCCTGCAAAATGCAGGACAGGAACGGTCTCATGGTTAGAGGTAACCTACATTGCCGGCTTTACATCTTCAAAATACCAAGAGAGAGGGATAAAATGGTTTAGAAATCTGGACCAGGGACTTCCTTATATACAGAGAGAGAGAGACTAAGGGCTAGTCTGCACTGGGGAAGGGAAGGAGCTGAGGAGATGACCTAATAGATATCCATAATACAATGAGTAATTCAAGAGTCTCCTTTGGCTTTGCTGTGTGCTACAAGCTTATGGGTAGCAGCCCAAAAATTCAGGGCTAGGAGAGGATTTGAGCTATGAGAAGAGCATGCTTAGCAATGGGGGCCCCTCTGGGGTAGGATGCTGATCTACATAAGGAAATGACATGTTTGGTCCCTGCTGCTTGTCCCCTCAAACCCACATATCCCCTGAATGCAAGCTAGGGTTAAGCTTGCTCCTCACCATTCATCACTCTCACTGCTGCACAGGCTGAACTTCTCCAGGGGGTTGACAATAAACAGCTTGTCTTTCTCTGTCACCTCTGGGATTGGGATGTTGTAAAGAGGATGCTCGAAGAGTGCTGCCAGCTTTGATCCCTTGGTCCACTCTGCATTCCCCTCTTCGTGCTGCTGTTGGACACCTGGCTCTCCAGCCCTTAAGTGCAGCCCCGCTCTCTGTGGCTGGGAACTTTTCTCCAAGGAGCCATTGCTTCCACTGAAATCCTGAAGGATTCGAAGGCTCAGCTTTTTGAGGCCGGCCGGCATGGGGCTGCCTGATGGGACACCCACGGCTTTCGGTGCTTTCTTATCGCAGCCACACAGTGTGTGGGTTGTGGGGAGAGCAAAATCCATCACCAGGTGCACGAGAAGGGCCAAGAGCAGAAGAAAGAGAAGGCTGATTTTAAATTTCCTCTGGAAAATTGTTTGCAGCCGGCACCGCATCCTTCCTCATACAAAACACTCAGCAAGGGATGGATATCCACACGGGGTTAAAAGTGTTGGTGTGGCTGTAGCCTCCGTGCAAAAATAGGAGAGAGGTTTCCTGGATTTAGAGCACCACAGCAAAAGAGCAACTGGTGCAAGGGCAGAGTGGCAGGAATGATCTGTCACCACGGCACCCCACAGTGTGACACCACCAGGAAGGGACAGGAGGTTGTGGTGGGGTTTATCAGCGCTGATAAGGGTCGAGCTGGCACTGCCAAGGTTAGAGTGAACGGGGCAAGTTCCAAATCAATAGCTGTAAGGCTGGCTCAGGGACAACAATGGGAGTAGATGACCCCCCACTGTCCCATCTCTCTGTGCTGTCACCTGCACAGGGCTGCAGAACCTTTCCTTGAATATAGGGCAGTAAAATGATTCTACCCCTCTGCAGCACACACCCTGCCAACAACTATGTAGCCCCATTCCCCATGTTCATCATAGCTGCACTCTCAGAATCCAGAAGAATTTTTTCCCCATTACTCGGCCAAATCAATTTTATCACCCTCCCCCATCCATTCAAAATCAGTTGTATTCAAGCCCCCTCTCAACAACTACTCAAACTGGGTAAAATGAAGGGGATGTGAGTATCAACATTGCTGTAAGGGGAAAAGTTGGGCAGGCAGTGTAAGGAAGGGCTACCAGGCAGGTGACTTTCATGGGCAGGGATGGAGAGTGGATACTGCCTTCGGCATCGGCACAGAGGGGCAGGGGGATCCACCAAATGCTGAGGAGGACTGACAGCTTGTGGAAGGAAAGAGCATTTGTTTTTACAAGCAATTCACTTTTCCAGTGACAACCAGGGACACAGAGCTGGGATGTGTGCACAAAAATGGTTCACGACTTGTAGGGGT
Organism: Vireo altiloquus; assembly: GCA_013396875.1. Lineage (NCBI taxonomy): Eukaryota > Metazoa > Chordata > Aves > Passeriformes > Vireonidae > Vireo > Vireo altiloquus. Next base: position 1,123,904 of record VZRF01008470.1, on the reverse strand, counting down.
GGAGCTTTGTATTTGATAAGGGACAGAGAAGCACAGGACCACCTGCAAAAAGTCTGGGGGCTGGGGTACAGAGTCTGGCACAATGTTTCTTTTCTCTTTGGTCTTCCAAAGGATGCAGAAGGCACGTGAAATCCCATACATCATGTAGTCCTTCCTCGTCGCGTGATGAACCAGCAGCCAGCTTGGGAATCCTCACCCCCAGCCAGGAAGGGTATGATGATCAGAGGGCAGGAGGGGATATTCTGCTGCCATCCCCGCACCACCCTCTCCGCACCGTCCTGTGCCGGCTCCTTCCGTGTGTGTCTCAGTCCCCTCCCGGGCGGTGCGCTGGGAACGCGGTGTCCCCGGTGTTCTTGGCTCGCGTGTCCCACGGCGCGACAGTTGCCTGGAAACCGCCTCCGGCTGCCACCATCACCGCCCCAGATCCAGCCGGCCCCGCGTTCCCTGCCTTCTGCTAACAAGATGGCCGAGGAGAGCCGGGGCAGGCGAGGAGGAGGAGAGCTTTCCAGCCCGGCTGGCGAGCTCGAAGCCCCGCAGAAGGAGCTGGTGGAGGGGAGCAGATGGCTTCCCTGGGTGGGGGAACACAGCGTCTTGCTCCGGGAAGTTTGCTGAATTCAGTCGGGACACACGGTTCAGAAAGAAGGCCCCTAGGAGGGGGTGTAGCTGGAACGTGGGATCATTCGGTCATGGCTCAGGAAAAAAACAACCAAGCAGCCAAAACACCAACTCCGTGTACTACCTGATCGCACCGCAGGAGCTGGGCTCGGCTGCCAGAGCAGGGACACAGATTTCTTTATTCCAGAGTCAGCTCAGGAGACTGAGAAGAGAGGGAGACTGCCTCCTTCTGGTGCCCCACACCATCTCCAAACTGGGCTGGAGGGGATAGAAACCTCATTTTCATGTCCTAGAGTCAGAGGGGCACAGGGACCCTGTGGGCTGAAGCCACCCTACTGACTGTTAGTCCCATTCCCAGGTAGTGAAACTTGCAATCTTACCCCCTCACCCTGATTTAGCACCCCATTGGAAAGCAAAGGCAGGAGGCTTAGGCGAGGCATTTGCGACCCTTAGTACTTCATTGCTGGCATTAAATATTAACCAGAAGATTTTTCAACGAGTCAGACATGAGCCTGCAGCAACAGAGAAGAGCTGGAGACCTTCAAAGCCTGCCCCAATCACCTGACAAGCACTTCGATGTATCTTGTTGCCATGACATCATCATAGAGATGTGGTTGAATTTGCACCTCTTTCTTCTCATCTCCCCCCTCCAGCTCTCCTCCATCTTCCCAGCAGGTTCGAGTCACCCTTGGGGCGGAGGAGGAGCCCCTACATCCGAGGACATTTTCACTGCTGGCTCCAAATCAGGACTCATCGGCAGCTGATAATGATGTTCCCATCTCCCCTCAGCAGGGAGGGATGAAGTCATGAGGCACAGCCTCTGAGCTGCTATCGCAGCTTTAGGGGACGGGTGGATAGAAAGAGTCATTTTGGCTGGCACCTATCCATCACCCTGCATTTTTCATCTCATTTTCCACATCTGACTCAGCCTGATGCTTTGATGGGTAATGGCAGCAATATGCAGGGGGGCAAGAAATGAGACGGAAACATAATAGCAAGCAAACTGTTGCCAACTTTCCCAGCTTTCCACTGAAAAAAAATCCTAAGGAAAAATCCTCCAGAGAAGTTTTGCAGTAAAAAGTAGAGAGGCCTTAGAGGCTCCAAAGCATCATAGCATCAATATGTGAGTTGGAAGGGAGCTTTAGAGGTCACCGAGTCCAATGCCCCTGCAATGAGCAGGGACACCTTGAACTAGATTATATTGCTCAGAGCCTCATCCAACCTATCCCTGAATGCTTCCAGGGGTGGGGCACCCACCACCTCTCTGGGCAACCTGTTCCAGTGTTTCACCACCCTCATTCTAAAAAACTTCTTCCCTATCTTGAATCTAGAACAAACATCTTCTACTTTAAAACCTCTAACTCTTGTCCTATCACAATAGGCTCTACCAAAGTCCCTCTCCAGCTTTTCTCACGCTGAGGCTTGTGCTTTCAGGTACAATGCCAATGACGGGCATGCAAACCAGCTAACAAGTGTTTGCCTCTTCATGGTAACTTCCTGTAGGAAAGCTGTTACCCTCGGGAACAAAATTAGCCTGCCACTCTCCTGTGAGCCACCGTGCACTTACCTAGCGAGAATGGCGGTGTGGGAGCTGACTTGCTGCACATTCACACCAAGCTCACCTCAATCTGTTTGCACACTCAGGCTTTGAAAAGGCTGGCGAGCACTCATCCTTCCCTTGTTGCCAGTGCAGGTCACGGAGACATTAGCTTTGGTCAGCTGGTGGCCAAGAAGATAAACAGGCAGCAAGTCCAAGAGATTGTGTGCTGAGGTCAGCAGCTCTCTGTGGTCATCTGCAGGTCACCACGACCCTGCAGAGATGCCCATGACCAGCACGGCTGTGCATATGCACAGAGCAGTTAATTATTCATTAGTGTGAAAGAGGCATGATTGAAGCGACTGTGGTATGGCTAAAGGTATCAATCCTATTCCACCATGGGGAATTCCAAGGACACTGGCTTTTCCTCTTCCTCTGAATTTAGAAGAGACAGAAAGTTGTGGAAGAGGAAATAATCTTCTCCACCTGCCAGCTGCAGAAAGTGTTGTCAAGAGCACTATCTTCATGTAAAGGCAGCCAGCTGGAGGGACACAGAGCAACCGCATGACGAGACAGCTCAAAGGATTTGGGCTCTTCTACACAACTCAGCAATTCTGATCATGGGGCAGGTATCATGGTACCAACCTACCCTGGCCCAGCCAAGCACAGATGGTCCAAATTTGAAAAAATTCTTAGTTATCTTCATATTACCCCAATTCCTGGCCCCCTGACATAATGAAATTGAGAAAGGACATCTCTAGAGTAACACCTGAGGTTCAGAAAAGGTACAAAAGGAATTGTAAGACCAGTCATTAATGCAGAAAGATCCTCCAGACTTGAACTATGGACTAGAGGTGTCAGCTGGCAACATTCTGAGAGGAAATCTGAAAAGTAAGGAAGCCACAAATATGAGACTCCAATGGTCAGAGTCGAGGCACACTGGTGAGGCAGCAGACACAGCTACATTCCCTTGTTGCTACTGCTTAGACAGCTGCCTGGACAGAGGGATGTGGCCAGCAGCACCATGGGCCCAGCAACCTTCCTCACCATCATGGCTTGCACTGGTAAAAGGAATGGACAGGGAGGATGAGAGTCACACAGGAAATCTGCAGGATGGAGATCTGTCACTGTCCTCTGCCTGTGCTACACCATTGCTTCCTTATTTCCATGTTTCTTGAACCACTTTGCCTACATAAAAGCACACAGAGACATTTTACTAAACTTTTATTGTAAAAACACAGTTCCCCAGGTTTTATAAATAAGCCATACACGTAACATAGTTACGCTCATTCGATCCTCCAACACCGACAGCTTTAAAAAATGAAACAGGCTAAAAGAATGCAAGTCCAAAAAGACATTAGGTTTCTGATGACCAAGTTATATTTCACATGGAGCCTCCTTCCTCTGTCAGCCTCCAAACAAGATGCTGAAAGTACACAGCACATGCAACGCCCCCAGGAACTGACAGGGAGGAATTTGAGCCTTAAAAAGAGCTCTCACCCACTCCCCAGGCGTTGTCAGCCGCCTGTGTTTTCATGCTGTCTCAGTGTGCTGTGGGTGAGAAAGGAGGGGGCAGTTTGCATAGCAACCTCCTACACCCAGGCAGCTCAGCTGTTGTACCCTCCCAAAACAGCAGGGAAGGGCAAGCTGGGACTGCTTCCCTGTGGCTCACACCTCCACAGGCAGCCTGAAGGGAGACCCTTGGTGCTGTCAGGTCTGCACAGACATCTAAGAAAGGAGGAAGAATGTATAAGCAGATCCAGAGAGAGGAAAGACAGGTGCTGCTCAGAGCCATACTGCATGGTAGTGGAGAAAGCAGAGGGGAGAGGAAACTATGTGGAATAAGAGGGAATTTAAAAAGCCATAGGGCTACATAGCACCTTTTCGCTTTTGCCTTCCCCTGCTAGCATTGCTGTGTAATGTGTTGTGAGATTACCTATTCCTCACCTCTCTCCTGCTTCAGCTCAAACACCAGGGAAAGAGCCAGACATGAGAAATCCCAAGCAAGGACAGGACAGTTTAGCAAGTTTATACACACACACACACCAACTTTATGTATCCCACAGAACTGTTACGTCAGTATGAAAAAAAGAAATCTTGACATTTAAGTATTAAAAATAAAGCCCCACCTCCAGATCATACAAAACTTGTCAAGAGCAGGAAGAAATCTCTTGTATTCAGCAAGTCTGAGACCCAGCCAGGAGTCAGGAACACTTCCAGACGCACACGGCCAGGCTACCCCCAAAGAACATGTACAGCAGGTTCTTCACCTCATGAGTGATCTCAAAGCCAAAACCTTCCCCAATCACCACATGCCAGGAGGACCCAAATTTCTTGTCCATCGTCTCTTTGATCATCTTGGCAGCGCTCTGGAGAACGTTAAGGAAGAGAGCATAGGGTGAGACAAAGCAACCAGGGAGGTTTTATGCAAACATCCCCCTAGTCCTCTCCACCATTTAAGACTACTCAAGCCATGGGCAACAGGTATAGCACCTCCACCACAGGAACTGGGAGCTCCCCAGAGGTACACCCAAGAGTAGAACTGGTCTCAGCAGCCTCCAGCACAGCAGCAAGGAGAAATTAAAGAACTGCATAACTTCTGTCGTTCATACGGTCTGAAGCAAGAGTTCTGATGCTGCTGGAGTTATGCTGGTTGCGGTGACCATGAGAGAAGATTCAGGTCACTAAGCTGCAGCTATTTTTACAGGAGTCCATTTCTTTTCTCCAGCTAATTATCAAAACACTGAAAGTAGGCTGACTTTTAAAAGGCTTGCTTCTCCCAGATCACACCCTGCTTGATCCAAAAAAAAAAAAACCGAAAGGAAGATTTTGCAGTGACAGGAGGTGCCCTGCCCATGAAGCAAGGTAAGTCTTCCCTTTATCATTGGTCCTAAAGCCAAGAGGGAATACTCAACAGACTTTCATGTAGTCATCCCCAAAACAAGAGACTCCACGCAGTTCTGAACCAAGCCCACAGGACACAGGGCATTTTATGAAGGGAATGAAAGCACATCTCAGGAAGGCAGGATAAGCAAGAAGGTAAGGTTTGGGAGGCAGTACCACTACTTATCTCTAGTGCTATTGCTGATCTTGCAGACCAAGGGAACTGAATCTGAGATCTAGCCAAGCTCTTTGCCTCCTTCCACCCTAGCTCAGTGCAGAGAGAGAGTAAAAGGATGTCAGGACCTGACTCTGCTCGGCTCTGCTCCTGCAGGGTCCCTGAGCTGCAGTAACAGGGGGCTGCCCGTTTTGGGAGGTGGCCAGTACCTCATTGTTGGTGGCATGCTTCTCACACGCCGTGACGCACAGCTCCATGGTTTCCACGCGCATCTCCTCCGGCATGTCCGAGTGCTGCAAAGAGCAAACACATAAGACAACTAAGCAGAAAAATAAGAGCTGGACACAAGACAACAAGTGAGTTGCTCTTATTTCTGCACTGGCTCTATGAGGGGCTTAGACATAGTAAATATGAAAATGGCTTATGGCCATTGCTTATTACAAGTGAACCAGTCCTCTAGCCAATGAGGAATTCTTCTCTACCTACATGAAAACTAGCACTGTGTAAGCACAGCTTAAAGGAGGAGATCAAGACATTTGCCAGTTTTTGTGCTATAAGATAAAGGGAAAGCATGTTAATACTGTTTCAACTACAGTCCTTAATTATTGCTATATGAGTAACAAAGAAGTCTTAATTACACAGCCTTTTCTTCTGCTGCTCCTGTCTGGCTGGTTTGCAAGATCTTTTGCTCTAGCTTCTCTAGGACAAAAAGCAAGCTGCATCCAAAACACAGGAGAGGGCTCCAAACGCACAGTGCTCTCAATCTATTTGATGGATCACTTTGCCCGACTTCCTCTGGCTGACATGGGGAACACCAGTGCTAACAGATTTCCCTGGGAGAGGTCAAGGACAGGGAGAAAGCAGCAGTGACAACCCGGACTCCTCCACAGGGCCATCAGTATACATGTTCTCACAGTAGCTCCTCAGTGGGAGAAGGACAGTAAGAATGAAGGCAGATTTTCATATCTCTGACACCGGTAAATGTGTAATCCATCCCCCTCCTTACCCTAATCAGAGGAAAACTGTGAAGCCTTTTATAATCAGCCTCGTCCTTTTTTTCCTCCTCAGTTTCTTCCATGGTCCTTCCACAGAGACTCCAGGAAGGGGCAGAGGGGCTACCTGGAGTTCAGCAAAGTGCTGCGGCACAGCCGGCTGAGAGGAACAGGGCTCTGTGCTCCTCTCTGACCAGCTTCAGCAGGAGGAATTGCTTCTTGGCTGAGAGGACACTGCTTCAACAAGAACAAACACGGTCAAGAGACAGATGGCTTTCAATTAAAACAAAAGACAAATGAAACTATTATGAGAATATCATGCTATCTCACTCGCCGTTTCCTCAACACCACCTTCACACCCTACTGAGAGTCTTAGCTCATAGAGCATTAATGCAAACAAATTATTAAATCGTATCTTCTTCCGTAAGTAAGGAGCACAGCACTTCCCAGAAGCACCAACGGAGCTTAAGGGAAGAGCTGAGCCAAGGTACAGCTTTCAACAGAGGACAAGAGAACAACAGATCAGCCACTACTGCTCTTGATTAATTCCAAAAGGATTTTCCCAGGACACTGTTATCTGCAAGAGTTTCAAACTGCACACGACAAGAGAAGGGCAGGAGTATTTTAGGCACATAATCTGCGTACTTGTCTGGACGGAAATGTTTAACAGGAACATCTTGGTCTCGTTTGTACACTTGCTCCTCAGATCCCCGAGCATTTGTCAGCTGGGGAGGGCCATATGGGAAAACTCTGGACGTGCCTCAGGGCCTCATTACCAACCTGCCTCTACTCGGGCAACGCAGAGGCACAGCACTGACTGAGAGATTCACAGCATTTCACCGCGATCTTCCCTCAGGTTCTTTCACCCACAACAAAGCATCTTTCTCTCCTACCCAGGGGGAGCAAGGGTGAGCCCATATTAAAAGGAAAATGAAACAAACACGGTTTTAGGCGACGCACCAATCATTTATGCCACGTACATAGAACTGTCGGCTAAAGCACCAAGTCAGACAGACCACCAACCGTGACATGGGGGCCGTGGCACCTGCAGGTGTCCCAAACCACGACCTCCGCAGGACAGAAGCCCCGCGTGGCCGGCGCCACACCCGGCAGCCACTTCAATACCCAGGCCGGGGCGTGCTCGCGGCCACAGCCCGAGGGTGTGAGGCAGCGGAACGCGGCCCGAGCGGACCGCACACCCGAAGCAGCCCCGCCACGCCGGTCCGCCGCCCTCGGCCCCGCGGAGGAAGAGCTCGGCCAGCGGCGCTGAGCGACACCGCAGAGCTCCGGGCGCGGCCTCACCTGCACGGCCGCCGCGGCCCAGCGCCGTTGCTAAGGAAAAGCAGCGCTTGTCATAGCAACGGGCGCGGAAGTCCCGCCCACCTCGGCGTCCATTGGACAGAGCGCGCCGCCCGCCGCGTCTGATTGGCGGGTGCCCTGGCTGCTGCCGCGCGGGGCCTTGGGGCGCTGGTCGCGGTGGGGTGGCCACGGAGCGCCTGTGCTGTGCGGCCCCGGCCTCGGAGCCGCCCTCCCGTCCCCCAGCCTGGCGTCTGGCAGCTTAATGTTTTTCTGACTTAAAACTCCTTAGGGCCCTAGTTTTATTTTTCTTTTAAACAACAAGGGTAAATACAAGAACAAGGAGCGATTTAGGGCAATTTTGGGGTTTTTTCAAATCACAGAGTCATGTTAGAAAAGACCTCTCAGGTCATGGAGTCCAGCCTATGACCGAACACCACCCTGTCAACCAGACCATGGCACTGAGTGCCACGTCCAGTCTTTCCTTAAACACCTACAGGGACAGTGACTCCACCAGTTCCCTGGGCGGCCCATCCCTATGTCTAATCACCCTTTCTGTGAATTTCCTCCTAATGTCCAACCTGAACCTCCCCTGGTGCAGCTGAAGGCTATGTCCTCTTGTCCTGTTGCTGGTTGCCTGGGAGAAGAGGCCGACGCCCACTTGGACACAGCCTCCTTTCAGGGAATTGGAGAGTGATCAGCCTTCTCCTCTCCAGGCCAAACAATCACAGCTCCCTCAACTGCACAGGACTTGTGCTCCAGACCCTTCACCAGCTCCATTGCCCTTCTCTGGACATGCCCCAGCACCTCAATGTCCTTCCAGAACTGGGGGTTCCAGAACTGGACACCGTTCTCATTTTGTGGGAGAGGCAACAGCTCACATTTGCATGTCAACAGGAATGTAAAGAAGGAGAAAGTGATGCTGTGGAGGTCAATCATGAGTTTGCAAACAGCTCCTATAGCACCAGCCTCCATTCCCACTGAGAAAATCCCCTCTTGCCCTCTGTAGCTTTGTGCTTGTAATGTGTGTTTGTTTTGAGGTTTTTCTTGGCTCTGAGCTTGCTACAAAACCTCTGTTGTCTCTGCACCCTGCTAGCCAAACACCAATTGCCTCTAAACCAGGGCTTAAACAGTTTTCAGGGGAGGTCTAGGGTTGTACTCAAATCAACACAGATGGAGAACAGCAAGCTCCAGGATAATACCAAGGGAAAGACTTCTGTGCGAAGCCCCAGCTGCCTGGGTTTCCATCAGTGGCCATCCTTGTCTTGCAGAGTGGCTCATGGGTCTGATTTTTCATGTGCTCCTTCTGGCTGATGTGCGTTTGAAACTTGCTGCTTGCTGTCTGCTGAAAGAAGAATTTGCTTTCCAGCTGTTTGAGAAGGAAAGTGTGGGGCAGAAACAATCTTGGTGCTCTCTTGCCCCTGTCAGATCAGGAGTCCTCTTCCCTAGCACCAAGCTCTGCCCTGTGATTACAGGGAGAACATCTTGTTATCTCTCTCACAGGTTCAGCAGTGAATCCAACCTCCTGGCTTGTCCTTTGCCTGACAGAGCAGTGCTGGAGGCAGGGAAGCTGCCTTTGGGCTTGAAAAGACAAAGCTGCAATGATCATTCATCTTTTCTTTTTCTGTCACTGCTGGTGGTGACAAAAATGAAGCACTGCCTCCTGTGCCACTCGTTCTCCTACCATTCCTGCCTCCTAGGCTAATTCCTTCTCCTTCCTCTTTTGGGCCTCTTGCAACGAGGCAGGCACAGAGCTAAAATTGTCAAGAGACAGATAAAAGCTGGGAGATCATCATTTTTTCTTTTCAGACAAGATAATTAGGAAGAGAATCTCTGTGAGGAAGAAGATCTTTCCATCATCATTACTTTATCTCCAGGCAGCTACTCTAATCTCTCCAGGGACACAGCGCTTTCAAGCACCGTATTCTTGCTGTGTTTTTTTTAATGCTTTAATCCCTGTGTAGTTCACCCACTTTTACTACCAGGCAGCAAGTGAGTGTGAGCTGGTGTGTTTGTGTGTATGTGCCTCCGTGCGTGGGGCAGGGGGGAGCAGGCATGTCTGTGTGATTCTGGGTTCAATTAAATGTGCTTTGGTTCCGATCAATGTGACCCCAGGGAGCATTTCCCTCGGGGAATGCTGGGACAGGTTGTGAGGATTATTCATCAGCAGCTCCTAGGTGAGAAGCTAAGGGAAAATGGCCAAACAAAAACTTCAGTGGGCCCAAAGATAAGAAAAGCAATGTTTTTGTGATTGTGGTGGGAGATACAGTGGGACTGCAAGATAGAGATGCCTCCTGAGAAAGGAGAGCGTTCTGCTGGCCTGTCTCCATCTGCTGTGGCTTAAACAAAATGTGAGCAGTTGTTTTCTGGACCCTCAAGTGCAGGGTTTCAACGAGCTGCCTCTGTATAACTCTGCAAGCCAGTCAGAGCCCTGTTGAGCCAACAAAGGTTATGTGTGTTGGTCCTTTTGCTGCTGGCTCTGAAGGCAGAGACAGCTTGTCACCTGGTCTTTAGCTTCCAATACCAAGTGACCAGCTGCCCTTCTGTAGGTAGAGCAAGGGTCCAATTCACCCCTATGGAACTGTAGGGAGCTGGAAGTTGATTTGCTCTGGCTGGTCATGCCTTATTTACCACTAATCTGAGGTAGAAATTCTTTCATCACTTTGTTTTCAGCAACCACAGTGAAATGCATTGAAACAAAGTGCCATTTGCCTCCTGACGTGAGGGTGTGTTGTACTCCTTAGCTGAGCACAGAAGAACAACCATTGACTGCAAAATATACATATATGTAATAAATATACTGCCTCATGCTTTCTTTTAGCCATCTTCATTGACCAGACAGCAGGCTGACTCGTCATCAGGTGGAGGACAGCTTTCTTTTATTTCTTTTTCTTTTCTTTCTTTTCTTTCTTTTCTTTCCTCCTTCTGGCCAGGTTTTGGGACTTCCCCGTTGTCCCTGTGGGCACAGACTCTGCCATGCCTCATCTCTTCTTTATCTTTGTGAGAAAGCAGGGGGACTGGAGCTTGCTATCCCGCCTGTCAGCCACAGCCCAGGGACTGGGCACCACTCCACGCTGCCTTGGGTAGTAACAGAGGGCCAAGGCTGGGGACTTGGGTCACACCAAGGTCTGCCCTGCAGCTGCCCCAGGATGGTGTGGATGCAGCTCTCTGGAGGTAGGAGGAGCACTCAGGAGGCCCCGTGGGAATGCTGATGCCACACCTCGCTGGGATCAGAATCCCCACCATGTTGAGCTGAGAGCAAAGGCAGAGATGCGGATGCTGGTGCAGGAATGGGTGGCAGCCGGAAGCAGCTCAGCCTCCTAGCCAGAAGACAGGGCAGCTCACTTTGGGACAGCCAGATCCCCATGTCTGCTGGGAAACACAGTGCCCCACGTGATTCTGTAGCTACTACCTCTAGTAAGGACAGCTGCTGTTAGTAAGGTCTGTTGCCGCAGCACCGGCAGCCGTGCGGGGGCTGTTCCTGTGCCAGATGCTCCAGAATCATGGCGCGTTCCCTGTGCAAGCACGGCACAAGTCTTAATGAGCCTTCCTGGCTCTGGGAGAGAGCAGCGGAGGCTCCCAGCAGGACAGGGCGGTGAAAGGAGGCAATTAGGCAGCGCCCCATTGCTCGGGCAGAGCAGGTAGTGGGGACTCTGGAAGTCACCTCCTGGGGACAAGTATGGGCTGGCTTGACCTCGTTTGAGGGCACCAGGAGGCTGACACACTGCAGGGAGCCATGACATGCAAACTCTGCTGAGGTTGCAGGTATTGGGGAGCACAGGAGATCCCCAAATCCCACTCTGAGGTCAGGAGACCCAGCTTTGCCCATGTCCCTGGGAAGGCAGAAGCCCAGGTGGTGCCCTCTGGATAGAGGGGCAGGGGCTGAAGGGGTTCAGAAATGTCAGCATTTTCTTTTCAAACACAGTAATTAATAGCCCTTAGACCTGAAGGTTTCCTGTTGCCATGTTTGACTTGGTCTTCTTCACTGCAGGACAGAACCCTTTGGAAGTATGGGCTAGGTGGTATTTGAGTCTGGCTAAGCCCTTGGGTAGCAGAAAGCCCTGCAGCAGTGAGTCCTGCAGATTAGGAAAGGAAATGGCAGTCCCTTTCCTCTCTTTGAAGTGTGCTTACAGCTCCTTGGCAGGGAGTTAGAGGACAGCACGTGGGTGGCAGCCATCACATCCACCTGTCTCCCACACCATCTCCTCTTGTGCCTGCTCCTGCTGAACTGCCACAGCCCAGCAGTGCCCTTGCCCTGCATTGCCCACCTCTTGGGTGCCCTCCACCTTTTCCCCCCATCCTGGATATCCAGACACAACACAGCCAACCAGCTGAAGCACCTGCCACAACCACAAAACCTTCTTCTCCACACCATTGTTAAAAATTTCTTTCTTTACCCACCCTCTTCCCCCAAGGCGGACTTTGTTGTTCCTCATCTCTCCTCTGCACAACACGTTGTTTTCCAGCCAGCTGCCCTTAGAGAGATGCGGGGCTTCTCCTGAGTGCTCCTGGTTAGTTTAGAAGCAAGCAATATGTGTAAGTCATTGTAATTATTCCTTGCAGCCAGCAATGCTATTGATTTGTCATTTCCTCTACCTTTTAAGCGCCGTCGCAGGTTTGCAGCTCTTGCAAGGTTCAGCTTACCAAAAAGAAATGGTCTCATCTTGCTCTCCTCCTCCTCAGACAAGTAAGAAGCAGACATTGCTTCCTGCAGAGAGCCAGGGCAGGATGGAGATCAAATATTTATTTCTGTTCTTCATTTGTATCTCCCAACCAGTTTCTTATCTCTCCATAATGCTTGAAAATCCTTATGTGGAGACATTTTCTGGAAGCTTTTAAAAGGTTTGAGAAAATTCTACCAAGTTTTCCTGTGCACACCCAGGTCTGCCTAACTGGTTGTGAACCTGTGGGGGAGAGGAGCTCGCCCTGCAGAAGCTATGTCACTGGGCTCCCCCCATTCTCCTGTTCCAGAAGTGACAGATCCACATCCCGGGGACATGGCTGGGATTGGCATCATGCCAGCATCATTTGGCAGGGATGAGGAGGGCAGCACCGAAGGCCCTGGGCAAGCATCTCCTAGCGTCCCGTTTGTTACTGCTTTTCTGGAGAGGATTTACACACAATTTCAACGTGGGCTGGGTTTCCGGGCTCCGGAGGAGATGGGTGTTATGCCAATAGCCTACATCAGCAGCCAGGCTGTTTCCATCCTTGTTCATCCTCTCACATTTCTCCTGCCTTGGCCAGCAGCCCCAAGAGCCCTCTCACAGTGTTTCTGCAGTTTTGATAGGAGGGTCTTCTGGACCAGTTTCCCCCCCATTTAACCTCTGAGTTTACAATCCCAGCAATGTTTTTTGACATTTCCTCCTCTAAAAAATGTTGTGCTTCTTAATTATACTGCTGTTATTTGGGAACATGAGCAGATGTCACCTGTTGAACCCTGTCCTCTTAGTAATGGGGGTGTGAACCTCCAGCTTGGCAAGGCCCTTGATCCAATGCTCCAGCTGAAGTACATCCTTTTTCTTCAAAACAAGCCCCCAACTTTGTGGAGATGTGTTGCAGGTGAGACTGCCAGACTTTCTTTTATGGCATTAAATACCCTCCAGAAGGTGAAGTGGGGGGGCCAGTTCTGGCTCAGGGAGTCATCATGCCAATGGGGAAAAGTCAGTCCTCTGGCTTTGTGCTCTGTTTTCCCCAAATATTGGTGAGGCTGTGCCTTTCCTAGGAGGTGCAGGACCCACTGAGGGGCAAAAGACCCATACAGATCTGGTCATGAAGTGTTCTACAATAGGAGCTCCAAGAGCCATGCCTGAACAATCGTGTGCCTAGCTAGGTCAGAAACTCATTACTAGTACTTAATTAGATTTATACTCAATATAAGTTCCTTGCTATCATGCTCTGACCTAGAGGCCATGATTTCTCACTCGTTTCTGCTTCCCTGTTGTCAGGATGGGGGCTTCTCCTCCATGGAGAGGTATTTTCCCCAGCCCTCATGCCCCACCAGCAGCAGCCTGTACCCCATACTGCTCTGCAGTGGGGTAGATCAAAGGTGGTGAGACTGTGACACCACCCTTCTGCCCCCTCTGGGGCAACAATACCAAACTCTTGTGATGATATTCCTTGTAATGTCAGAGATGAGCCCGCACAACTCCCTTCAGTGATACGACCCTAAGCACCCTGGGGAAGGTCACCTCAGCTTGGGCTGGCCAGTCCCCTCCATCTCCCCAGCAACCTCTCGCACCACAGGAGGCTCGAACAGAAAACATCACGTTTATTGTTCACGATCAGCTTTACAAAAGAAATGTCCCAACACGGGTGCGCGTCAGGGGCCCTTTTCACGAACGTGCATTAGAGAAAGCGCGCGAGCGAGGGAGGGAGAGGGGGCAGCTCCTCAGGGTGCACGAAGGTCACAGTGTTCCCACTTGGCACAAGGGCTGCTTCCCATCCCCGCCATGTCCCCCCCAGTGGGCTGAGCCACCCCAGCACTGGCAGAAAGCCTGGGCGGGGGGATGGCAGGCCTGTCCCTTCTGCCAGCTTCACCTCCCCCAGGGGTGGGGGCAGCTGTCACTCAAAGTGGGACTTGGGGTAGGGGGGAACACTGGAAGCTGAACACTGCATTGAACAACCATGAAAGCCCCAAAATAACCCTCCCACCCCCAGACACACATACATGTGCACATACACACACTCACATATCGAGATGTTGGTGACCACGCAATGTGGAAACAGCATATTCTCAGGCACTCCACAGGGAAAACACCAGCTCACTCTCTCACCCTCCCAGTCCCAAGGCCAGTGGCAGCCCCGTCCCTGGCAAGGAGCAGCTAAAGAAGGGGACCTGTGTGGAACCAAGGGCAGTAGCCCAATCCAGTACCTAAAGACTGGGGGATGGATGGCACGGCTCCTCTAACCACCACCATTCTCCATCTTTTTTTCTTGCTTTTGCTCCCTTCGATGGCAGTGCTGCACTCTTTCCCCCTCGGCCAGCGCTGGGGGAGATGCTTTGCCCCTTTCCCCCCATTCCCTTGGTGGCTGACCCAGCTCCCAGCTTGGAGGTGGTGGGGAGTGCTCTCTTCCCTCTACCTCAAAAGCCTGGCTCCCCTCAGGCAGCCCTGCCCAAACAGGCAGCAGAGGCAGGGAAAGGGGTGCAGGGGGGTAAGTACTGTCCCACTGACTGTCTGCCATTCTGCCTCAGCTTCCCTGGGGCCACATTTGAAAAACCAGGGCAGCAGGAGAAGGATGGGGCTGGAGGTGAGATCCTGGAATGCAGGCTCATAAAACCAGACTGTGAGGCTGCTAGAAATAAATAAGGAAAGGGGATGTGTTCATGTGATGCCTGCACCCTGGCATCCCACTGAGGCTGGACTGCACTCAAAGTAGATGGAGTTCTCTTCCCACTCCCTGTTAGGTCTGATAAGGTGAGGACCCTCACCATACCAAGGATACGTGCAGGTACAGCAAGGCCCACCCAAAACAGAAGTGGGGCAAGATGAGACTCAGGAGCCAGCCTGCCAGGAACGAGGACAAGCCACAGCACCAGCACAGGGAGGACAACAGGGAGGCTTCCAGGGGCCCCTCTCCCTCCTGGGACACCAGCACGGGGGCTCAAGCACTGCCCCATCAAGGCTTACTGGTCTGGGAGGGGAGAAAGGGGCTCCCTGCTTTGGGGCTGCCACCGGGCTCCTTGGCGCTGGGGAGAGGGCTGGGGGCCACTCATGCCTTCCTCCCTTCCTCACAGGCGGTGAAGCCCGCCTTGCTGGCGCCTCCAAAGACCTCCACCGCCTGGTCATCCCACTGGATCACGTTCCCTTGGAGGTGGGAGGTGCAGTTAGCCAAGCCCAGGATCTCTGCTGGCGCCAGCATGTGGTCCCACACGCCAAACTGTGCCAGCTCTCCCACGAAGGCCTGTGTGGCATCAAAGCGGCCCCCCAGGGTGTCCTGGGAAAGAGTGGGAGAGGTGATTGGACAGGGATGAAGAGAAGAGGAGGAACATGCATCCAGTGGGCAAACAGGGCAAGGGGGAGAGGGACAAGTTTGGGGAGAAGCAGAGCAAGGTGCTTGATGGCAAGGAGGGGAGGGGATGGATGCATGGAAGAGATTCAAGAAGACAAGGCAGGAAGGCCAAAGGGATAGGGAGAGGGGAGAGAAGACAATGAGCACACATGGCCAGCCTGGAGGTCGGATGAGCAGGCAGGAGAGCTAACTGCCCTGCTGAGCGCTCCTGCTCATGCTTCCCCCTGCCCTCATCCCATCTGGGGGCTTTTCCCCCCAGCCAGTTCTCACTAGAACAATGCTAACTGGCAGCCCTGGGTGTCGAACTGGTACATACCTGCTCCTGACCCAGGATGACGATGCCCTGGGGCCTGATGGAGTGCCAGGAGGCCAGGTTCTCGCCAGCACCACGCTGTTCACCATCCTGGTATGCCGACCACTTGCCGTCCCGGGTGGTCCATGCCACGCAGATATGGTGCCAGGCCTTGTCCTTCAGACTCAGTGGCAGCTGCGCAACCTTTGAGAAAAGAGCAAGATCCCAGTGCTCGGTAGGACTCCTGGGGGGACCCCAGGGTCTCCCCAGCCCCTCACAGAACAAGCACCCCCGTGGTGTTGGCATCCCAAAATCTACAGACATCCAGATGTGCTGCTTCTCCCTCTCAAAACTCACCCCAATGAGCCATCCTCTCCATCCTCCTGCCTCCCACCATAAACCTAGGGCCCCTTTCTCCCAGCTCCCCCACACCAGTGCCCCCAGGAATATAATTTCCTAGGGGGATTGAAGCAGGGAAAATGAGGGCAGGGTTTTCTCTCCTGCCCCTCCTGCAACTGGGCTGACCTTGTCATTGATGAGCAGCTCCAGGGGGTTGGAGCCCCACTCCAACAGCACGATCTCATTGGCTTGGCTCGGGACAGAGTAGGAGAACGGGGTGCCAATTCCTGCCAGGGCCTTGGACTTCAGCCACATGCAGATGGTGAAGGCGTAGAGCTCCGGCAGGCTCTTCTTCATGCGGGCGTACATGTAGTTGTTCTGCACCGGGATGGTCACCTTGAAGGCATCAGGAGGGCTGTAGCCCAGTGGTCCTACGTATCAAGCACGGGGAGGAGAGAGGAAGGTCAGCACCTGTAACTGGGATGAGGGTGACCTGTCCTGGGGCTCTGCTGGCGATGTACCTCGCGGTAGGAACCCTCCACTCCACCTCCATCCCTGCTGGGCAGGACTCACCATGCTCCAGCTCCGTCACCCGGTTCTGGAGGGAGTTCAGCTCCTTCTCGATGTTGTGCTGCTGCTGGCTGCGGTCAGTGTTAGCGGCCTGGCGCTCCTTCTGCAGGGTCAGGATCTTGGAAAGGAGCTGCTCCTCCAGCTGCTCCATCTTGGTGTGAAGGGCATCACGAGCAAGTGCTGGGGCAGTGGGTGCCGAGCCGTTGGTGCGGGCTGGCAGCTCCTGCTGCATTTGGTGGCAGCCACGATGAGGGAACAGGAGGGACAAAAGAGAAAATTCAGCACAGTGTCACTATAAGAGTTTAAATAAGGACATGCCCAGCCTGCAGCACTACAGGTAGTGCTGGGATTTCAGTCCCATATCCGCACTGGGGTTTTCTCCAAGAGCCTCCAGCTGACTTTGTACCTCCCCTCTCAGAGCCCCCATTGAGCTCATTACTGCAAAATGAAGCTTGGCTGCTCTTAATGACTTTCTGCTACTTCAGAGACAGAGCAAGGATGGGATGTTTGGGTCATCCCTTGGCTCTGCTCCCGCAGGCAGCCTCCCATGATGAGGAAATGATACGGGAAGGACCTCAGAGCTCCTGGCCACTCCTGCTCCTCATAAGGCTGCTTACCTATAGCCAGCATGTTAACATCACTTAATGGGGCTGTAATCCTCTTAGCCCAGCTCAGCCGGCGAGCAGGGGTGCATGCACGTGTGCCAGGTAACTCTCCATAAGCCAACAACTCCCAGGCCAACAGGATGCCAGGAAGAAGTGGGACTGGTGCCAGGTTATCATGTCTCTGGTCCTCAAAGCATGAGCCAACACCTGGGGACATCAAACCTGTCTTGTCCCATCAGGGTTAACACTCAGACCAACACTCTTCCTGTGGCAAATCCAACACGGCAGCTGGTGAAGATGCTCCCAACTGCTACTGCACTCTGCAAAGACCTCAGATCCCACCTTACTGGGAGATCCCATCCCAGCTGGAAGAAAACCAGCCTGGAAGGGAGAAGGTGACCCTTTGCCATTCTCCCAGGGTTTCTCTGTAAATAGGAGTCCTCTTCTTTCCCCATGTCCTTAGCACATTAGTGTCTCTGCCATGGGCTCTGAAAGATGATGACCACTTCTGTGTTGCCAGACCTTCCCAAAGGTCCTGGAGCAGCCATAGAGACCCTTGCCTTGGCTCCTCTGGCACTGAGGGATCTGCATGGCTGCTTCAGCCCTGGACATTCTCATGGCTTGTGCTAGCAGAAGATGGGGGATACCATCCCTGTTGATCTGAACACCCTCCCTCTGGCCTCAGAGCTGGCCTGTGGCCTGTGGCCAGTGGCCACACTCATCTCAGCTTTTTCTTCTTCCTTCTTACATCCATCTTCTCCAGGCTGGACAGGACCTGATAATCATGCACAAAAAGCTAAAGGGGAGGGATGCCTGCCCATGCCACTCCTAATCTTTGTTATCCATCATGAACAACAGAGGGAGGGGAAGGCTGGAAAAAAGTCAGGTTTGGCTGGGCAGGATGCAACCTTGTCGGATGGGAAGAGCAGGGAGAGGAAAAGCGAGAAGATGGTGTTGGTGTGAGCACAAACGTACCCACTCTGGGCAGCAACATGCTCAGGCTACAAATAAAACAGAAGTTGTTATGCCCCGAGGTCTGCAAGAGCTGCCAGCAGGGTCTGCCAGGGCAAATCCACAGGTTCCGTGAGGCAAACCAACCTGGAAAAGCAAAACCTAGCAAGAAAAGAGAGGTTGTGCTGGGGACATCTGCCAGCCCTGACCAAATGCCAGCTCTCACTGCCGGCTTGCTCTGGCAGCACTAAGGATGCTCTAGTAGTGAGCAAAACCTCTCTGGGAAAGGAAAAGTGTCCAGCAAAGAGCATCCTACCTTTGGTCTTTGCAAAATGGAGGCATTAGCCAATGGGAAAGGGGCTCTTTTGGTTTCTTGGGTTTTTTTTGAAGGGGTCTTGGGGATCCACTGGATGAAAGTCAGGATAGAGATGGCAGGAGGGAAGTGGAAAGGTTAATCCTCATCCTCCTGGCAGGGAAAATTCCCACCTGGGGCTGCCTGCATTTGTACCCAAGCTGAGCTGGTTGAATTGGCAGGAGGCAGCACAGGTGGGATGGGGTTGCCTTTGCTTCTGTGGCCACATCCCGTGTGCTCCAAGAGCTTTTCTCATCTTTTCAGGCCGCCTGGCTACAGCGGAGGCTGGCACGCTCCTGTCTGCCGCACGCTTTGATTGCTCGAGCTGCGGGTTTGGAGCCTACGTCCCTGCTTTCATGCACAGCTCCATCTGTTAATGACGAAAAAAGAAAAGGCTGGGAGATTTTGTCACTCTCACTAGCCCCTGATAGCCTGCCCTACATTAGTCAGTAGTGACTGAGTACTTTTTTTTACCCCCCTCTTCCTCCTGTTTTTCTCCTTGCTGCTATTTTCCTCCCTCTGTAACTTTTCTCCCCATGGCTTTTCCATTTCTCTGGCTTCAGAGCGTCTCTTCCTGATGCTTCCCTCTGTGCACACACACTGTGTCTTTTCCCTTTCATTCAATATCTTCCCCCTTCCCAAGTTTTTGCCTATCCAGCCCTCTCTCCAGTTCTTGCTGGTCCTTCCAAGTTGGCAGCCAGGGCACCAACAGTCAGAGCCACATGGCCGATTGCACCGCTGCTGACCCCATGTTTCTTCTGGAAAGGGATTGTAGCCAGTACCCTCATCTGGCAGGGTTTCAGGGCCATCCCAGCAAACACCATCCACATCCCCACAGCCAGACAATGACTGAACTCCCCATTCTACCCCATGCAGCCGAGTTGTGCTGGATGATTCCCCTGATGCCAGGCTGGGCTGCATCCCCGAGCCATGATCCTCATCTCCAAGCTGCCGCTCGAGCATCTTTCTCACAAGGCAAATCATTTGCAAAATTATTAATGGTTGATGCGCAGCTGTTATTTACTGGTGACCTTTGGGGAGGGGAGAGGGGGGAAGCGCCTTCTCCCTGGCTGTTCGGCAGGCACCCGGCTTCCCATCTGCCGCCGCACAGGCAGCAGGGGAGTGGGCAGCGGGTGTGGGGGAGGCTCCTTACACGCTTTTTGGCCACCAGAACCAAAAAAAGATTGAAAGATGCCAGGTAATATTAATCACATTAAATGTCAGCGGCTGGCAGGGGGATGGGGAGCGGGAGGTGGGGGCAGGGGGCTGCGGCAGCCATGCCGGCATGTGCTCACTCGGGCTGGAGCCCTCAGTCAGCAAATGCACTTTGATTTACATAAGGAGATCAGAGCCTCATTTACTAATGCACCGGCAAATCTGGGCACTACTGCTCCCCCTCAGCCACCGGCACACCTTGGCTGCTGGGACAGGGCAGGCAGGAGCACAGGATGATGCCTGCGGGATGGAGCCCCGGCACATCCCAGAAATCCTGATGTTCAGCTGGGTGCGCAAACAGCAGACCCATTCCTTTCCTTGGACCCATGAATCCTTCCAGCCTGCACAAAACTCCTCAGTGGCTGCCGCCCTGGGATGCTCACTGCTGCAGGGCAGCACACCTGCTGCACCAGGGTTTTTTTGGACCCTGCTACCTCTTTGACCCAGGCAGGACATTGGGGATCATTAAACTCCAAAAGGGACTGCATCGAGTAGAAGACAAACAGGGAGGCATCAGCCTTTCCCTCTTCCTCACAAGGGAAGAGCTCACCGTTGATCCTGTCCCCCTAAAACCTCAAGGCAGGCCTGGGACTGTCACAATTTGGGTATTTACATCCCCGCACTGCTGGAGATGAAGACAGGAGAGAAGCAGCTAGGTCACTACCATTCCCTTTCCCTTACCCGAGGGTTTCCTGCCACCAGCCACAATGGCACAGCCACGTACCAGCTGAGGAGCAAGTAGGCTGTTGCAATTCCAGCAGGTCCCCCACGGAGCCCATCAGGCTGTCCCCTCTCCTGCTCGGGATGATGGGGAGAAGGGGGGCATCTGCATCTCGGCACAGCCCAGGCAGCCAAGGTGATTCTCTCCCTGCTCCCTTTCCATTTGCAGCAATAACTAAAAGCATGGAAAAGGAGCATCCGCGTCCCTCAGCTCTGTGTTCCGAGATGCACCTGAGTGTACAGACATGAGCACGTCCTGAGAGAAAGGGGGGAACCCTCAAAACCTCAGGATGAAAAATCCTAACTAGGCTGCTGTGCATGAGGAAAGGATGATCAGTGCCCCGGGTGGCATTAGGAAGAGGTGAGGGAAGATGTGTGAATGCTGCGCTGATGCTAGCCTAGCCCCACAGGAAGGGCAGGGGACAAAGAGTAAGATCGTGGGGGCCCTCCCTGCATCCTCCCCTGGGAAATCCTTCTGCCATGCTGACAAAATTAAGAAACAAATGCCTTAATAGGTTTTTCAGTGCATGAATAAATCTCGTTATGCCTTACAGACAGGGCTGAGAGTGCCCAGATTAGATCAGCAATCTTCCACCAGCCCCCTCCTCTCAGTCCCAGCTCTGAAGCATCCAGCAGTAATCCCTGCTGGCAAACCTGCCTGGAGACTCCCTGGGATGCAGCCTTCCCAGAGCGGCTCATGGCATTTTGTGTCATCTCTCTTCTGAGACTAAGCCACCACAGACTTGGCAGCGTTTCCTCTCCTTCCCAATGGGTTTTGCAGAGTCTGTAGCACACGGGGGCCACCCCGGGACTGTCCCCATCCAGGTCACCTTTTGGGACGGTCATTACCACCACCTAGGATAGCTGTGGAGGCTGAGAGTGCCTCCCATGTCATGGGGTACCCCAGGAAGGCTCCCACGGCATGTGGAGCCATGCGGGACAGAAGAGTGCAGGTATCCCACCATGAAGTTTTAGGTGTCTGCTTCTGGTGGGGGGAGACAATTTGGAGAAGGAGGCCACAGGCAACCATCACTGGATGGCTGAAGTGTGACCACAACACTCAAGCTGGCTGGGCTGCAGCCATCACAGGGGTGTGGTGCACACGGGTGACACTTTTCACCAGGCAGCAGCCAGGACAGATGAAGTCCAGCCCACCTGCAACACACTGTCCTATTTCCTCACCTGGCAGGGCTCACTGAGCCTCAGAGTATACTCCCCTGCAGAGTATATTTGGGACCCTCAGGCCCCTGGCAACACAAAACTGAACATTTTTGGCCATGTGCCACTTGGCTCCTTCATCAGTACCTGCACGAGCCTCGTCCCAGCATCGCTTTAGTCTCCCCAGGTGTGCGTGAGAGCCTGCTCCGATCCTTGTGAGCTTCACCTTCCTTCTCCACCCCAAACCTTCCACCATCATCAGAGACCCCAGGAGGGGGGCCAGGGCAGCTCATTGGTGATCCTGCCCCACAGAGAAGGGGGAAGAGCATGGCTCTATGACCTGATGTTGCCCAAGATCCAAACTGATATGCTGGGCACCATCTCCCCATGCATCACCTGGTCCTCTTGAACACACAGGGGTATGTGTGCAGGACTTAACTTCCCTGCTTTATTTCTGGATGAGCACACCTGCTGTGTTATCCCGCTGATGAAAAATCATCTGTTTGGGGCTGCAGGGGTTTTTGGGGGGGTCTGTCCCTCCCTTTGGCTGCATTTGGCTCTGGGCAATGTGTCAGACAGGCTGCACATCCCACTCTCCCACACCTGCCTGGCATGCCTCTGTGTTTTCTCTTGTGCCTATGTGTGCGTTACCCTGACAGTTCACAGGTGCTTCCTCTGGTCTTCCAGCTCTTTTCCTTCTAGTGTGCATGTGTTTACTTGCCTCTGTCTTTCTATTCCTGTTCATGTCTCCATCCATTACAATAACCCTGTCTCCCAGACTCGTTTCTCAGCCTGTGACCTTCATGGTTCTGAATTTCCCATCCATTGCTTGCTGCTGCTGTGCCCACGTGGCTGTAGGGAGGGGGGCAGAAGGGCAAAGCTGAGGAGAGGGATCCCTTATGGTGCTGCATGACCTCCCTCCTAGCTCCACACTCCAGGGAGGAGTGGAGGGCGGAGTGGAGAGGGCAACAGGGAACTGAACAGGAAGGTGAGAAGGTTGAGGACTCGCAGGAGGCTCCTTGCAGGTGGCTCTGACAGGGAACAACCCCTACCTGGAGCAATTCCCACAGGGAAAACGGACAACTCTCCTCTTGCAGCTCTCGTGACAAAACCATTGCCACAGCCGTGTCCTGCAGTCTGCCAAGGTCCATGGGACTGCTGAGCCCATATCAGCCCAAATAAATCAACATTCACATGCGCTCTGTGATGTGCCCCATGACAGGTATCACAGGAGAGCCTTTGGGGCCACTGGTGTGGCTGGGCCAGGGCTGAGCCTGCCAGGCACACGCTGCACAACTGCTACAGAGTGGGGACCAGGGGTCTGCATCCCAAATGCCAACAGTTCAATACCACAGGAATGGGCCCTTCTCTCTCCAGCACCATGTGGGGAAAAGGTGCCAGGCTCACAGTGGGTGGCACTGCACTTTACTTTGTGAGACATCCCATTCATAACCTTGAAGGCATCAGACGAGATTTGCCTTTTTGCTAAAGGGCAGGATCTGGCCCTGAGCTGCCAACCTGCTCTGGAGGAGTCCTTGGCAAGTGCTATGGGGCAAGCGAGGTACCCTACCTGGGTGAGGACCTGAGGGCAAAGTGGGGCAGCCCTGGTGCTTTGGGACTACTCTGCATGGAGGGAAGAGAGGGGGGCTCAAGGTGAGTCCCTTGCTCCTGGGCAGAGGTCTCAGGAAAGAGCAAGGCATGGACAACCTTCCCGAAGCCTCATGAGTGGGACAAGCCGGTTTGGGGTGCATGTGGCTGCAGGCCTGGGGAATGGCACCTGTGGGATCATCACCCCAGGAGCAACATCCCCTGGGAGCATCCCTCCCACACCCTCAGGAGCATCCCTCGCACCTCTATCCGGTCGATTCGGTCCTGAAGGGTGCGGACAGCCTCCTCCAGCTCCCGCACGGCGGGCGGCTCGTCCGGCGGGTGACCCATGGTGCCGGGGCGCGGGGCGGCTCGGAGCCCGGCGGCGGCGGGGGGAGCGGCGGCGGGGGGGCTCCGCAGGCCGCCCTCGCAGCGGCTGAGCTTGCCGGTGAGCTCCCGGATGGTCTCCTGGTCCATGCGGATCCGCTCCTTCTGCTCCAGCGCCGTGCGGCGCAGCT